>JAWQUT010000039.1:564905-638571 GCA_033807755.1 Ellobium chinense | reverse complement strand
CCCCGTTTTCCTCCATAACAACCTTTTTGTTCTCTATCTACCTTTTTGCTACGACTGTGGTTTTTACCTTTCACCTAGAGTCTATATGTACTGATATGACCTTCACGCAGTGGTGTACTAAAATAGACCATGGGCGTCCAAAATAATTATTGTAGGTTTACAAGTTACGAAATTACGCGGGGAGGAGTGTCGCCACTCAGCTAGTCAGCAGAAAAAAAAAAAATCAAAGAGAGAAACTCTCCTGTAGGACAGAAATAGAGATATGTGGACACAAGTACTTCAGGACTCCTGGACTGTCTCAGCCTTCTAGGGAGCATACAGTTCTATTACCAGTTATCTACAGGCACGGTTCACTGGCACTCTGACAATAAATTTCACGCCTCTTCTTAGTTTTATACAAATTCTATATCTTCGAACATTGACGCTCTACCTCCTCCCACCACATATGACATGAATCATATTCTTTACTTCCTCTGTTGGGGTGCGTGTTTTGCTCCCGTCATCCCCGCGGGTAAATGGGCAGAGCTCAAACGTTAGTAAGAAAATATGAACTTTCTTGTATTACACCGGAAATAAGAAGTCGGCAACAATGGCGACCACCATCTCCGATTTCAAATTTGTTAGCGGAACTTTTTAATCAGCGATCTTGTGGCAAGAATCAAGGGTAGTATATGTGCACTCTAGGTCATTGCACTCTTTTCTAGCTCTTCCGCATCAGTCGCAGTCATCTTTCCTTGCTTTATAGACTCAACGTTCGTTGCTTAGAATCTCAGAGGGACCATCCACAGAATGAAAGGACCGCCTCTTTCGCTAATTTACGATCCCTAATGTAATTCCCGCGGGAACCAAACATACGTAGCCTTGGACTTTGGGAGTGCATTCCTTGCATACATGATAGATGATTTATGGTAGATATTAAGTTCCTGTGCTCCGGGCAAAAAGTGTACAATTTTATTGGTTAGTCTAGGGAAACAAAAAGAAGGCCGATCGTGGACTTTTGCCCTGTCCTGTCGTGTCATTCAAATAACATTCGAATGGAGATTTTGAAATATTCGCTTTCATTAGATCACACAGGTCTCTTACATTTGAGTTTATATATATATATATAATATGAATTACAAAGGCGGTGACTAGCTTATGTTTTCTTCTTCAGGATTTTGCTTTTTCCAAACCTAGATGAGGCCGAGTGTTCTTGACTAGATCTAAGTTACAGGACTGAACATCTGCAGACAAGTTCATTATCTTTAAAAAATTTCTGTAATGGGGGACTCATTCTGGAATACGTTCTTTTTGCTGCTGCTGCTGTTGTTGTTGTTGTTGTTGTTGTTGTTGTGTACCTTCAGGTTACTGTATAAGTGTATTGTTGTTGTTGTTTTTTTGTTTTGTTTTCCGCGAGGATCTAATATTCGCGAAGTTTGGAGAGTTGCGCTCCACTCGCAAAAATTACTCCCTCGAAAAAAAAAAGTTCCGTTCAAATATTTGTAATAGGCTATTACTAGTAAATATTTACCTTCAAGAAAACAGCAAATACTGTTAGTTTTAGTTACAACCCCTAGTTGTTTGCACATCATCGAATATACAACATTTCTCCGCCAAGATGAAAAGGGATTGCCAAACATGTTTTTACGGCAGCCCCTAGTGTCACTTCGGATTTCTCTAGAGTTATGCCCCCAATTCTCAAACCCACATGAGAAAACCGTCATGCGAAGCTCGTGAAAATTAGACCCCAGCGAAAAAATCATTTCCGATTTTTCTCGAAACTTAGATCCTTTACGATTAAAAAAAACATTTATACAGTACCGGTAAGTAATTTTACGTTGTTGTCAGAGGAAGGACGACCTACACCCCAATAATTGCTTTCGGTGGGTCAGTGTTGCCTCGCAAGCCTATAAAATGATAATTGCAATAAAACAAAAATTATAGATAGACTATAAGAATAAAACACAATGTTGTTCAGAGATGGTTTACCTGGTGAGGGTCTGACGATTGGCTACGTCCATTTCCCATACCCTCCTGGTGTTGAAATCCACCCGCAGCCATAAGTAGGTGAAGTGTAAGCACAGATAGATGACAGTAAGGACTGCCAAAACGTAGATAGGCGGATACACAAACTCCAGCACCATGGCACGGCTCCGGGGCTCGAGTTCATATAGACATCCAGAAGGACACACACGTTTACATCCCAGACTTCAAGCCGAGCACATAAGACTCATAATTAAGTAATCAGCGAACCAGACTAGACAGAATGTCGGGCCAAACGAAGATTCCCCAAGGCTGATCTTTTTTCTTTTTCTTCTGTTTCCATATAATAATATGTAGATAGACTAACACCAACATTCTAAACCAGAATACATAATGAAAGTTTCCTCTCTAGCGTGAAATTTCCTTGTTCTCCATTAAGCCTAATAGACACTGATAATTCTCTTCATATGGTCCTGTGACCCTAGGGGACGTTAAAGACAGCCAAATAAGCAAACGAAGGCTCTGATAGTGTTCCCTAAAAGCTCATTTGGTGAAGCGCGTTTGGCTTGGAATGGTCAGATAGGACCATTCTGTCCTGCAATGGCAAAACACCGGATAGTCGTTATGTGGTTTCAACAGCTTAATGATCGTCGCTGTGATGCAATAGACAGCTAATTCACATAGCTTCTTTTGTAGGTAACAGGATTAATGCATCACGCTGAAGATGTGGTACTTCGTCGTTGAATGGCGGGATGTACCAGTAGTGACTAGATGACATTTGTAATTATGTATGCTGGGCCTTATGATGAGATATTATCTTCCCTCGTCCCTCGAAGGCTGGAGCTCATTATCCTCTCTAGTCACTTATGTACACTTAACCAGTCTCATAACCGCAAACGAGGTATCCATGCATCTGTAACATAACAGACAAATGACAGTACATATATTATTTCATGCTCAGTAGGCCTAATCAAAAATGCACCTCTAGGGGGGCAAAAGGTCTAGTTTCAAAATGAAAGGCCTCACCTCTGTGTATTACAGGCCGGCCACCTTCAAAACAACGTTTAAAACTGCAAAGTGTTGATGTGACAACATAGAATCTCGATACAGGTGAATTTGGATCGCGCGTAATTTTTCAATCCTTTTATAAACATCCTTGGAAAGGGGAGGAGGAGGAGGAGGGAGAGGATGATACAACGTGATGGTTTTTTTTTCTTTTTAAATATGGAGCATTTGGGGCCATGTTTATTGTTTTATATTATGGTAATTTTAGTCACGATTTGTTTATTTTTCAAGTTTTTTTTTATTTGGGTAGGGGTGGGTAGGGATGGGGAGGGTGGGTAAAAACCAATATTCCACATCTTTTGAAATATGATGGTACCATACTGTGCTAAAGTCAGCCCAATAAGAAAACTTCAGTAAGAACATATTCACAAATTATAATGCATTTACATATCTACCTGTCATACCACCTTTGCATCTATCCCCGATGTAGCCTTATGTTCAAAGACTTCATTTTGTATGATATCCAAAATTCACCTTCAGCATTTCAAAGGCAAATCAAACCAAACATGTCTCTCGTACTATGTAAATCACCAGCTCTGATAAATTACATTTTAGCAAGATCTGAAAAAGATTCACATAAAAAACTATTCGTGCCACCCTCTTTAATTATACATGGATATCTGAGAGGTAGACCGATCTAACCCACACAGACTCACTTTCGATAAAATCGCATTTAAAGTTTTGTTAACTTCAGAAGTTTACAAAATTCATAAAATATCTCATAACTGAGGATCGCTTCCGGACGAACGCAAAAGGGTTCAGAAAGATATTTCTGACTTGTTAGACAACATTCGGAAGGTATTTTATTAGATATTCGAGAATTATGGGTTAGATATCGGATAAATTTCCTAGGCAATTTATAATTTACCTATGGCATGTATCCTACACTTCGTAGCAGTATACTCAGGCTGTCAGCAGGAAACTACTACAGAAATAATTCATTAATGTGTGCGACGGTATGAATGAAAGAGAGAGCAAGGGAAAGAGAGAAAGACAGAGAGAGAGGGGGGAAGGAGAGAGGGAGGAAGGAAGGAAGGGAGAGAGAGAGCTAAGTGTGTAAAGAACTGTGTGCGGACATATGAAAGATGGCAGAGAGGTTTGTATGCGTGAGAGAATGGATTGCCAAGACCATTACTGTAATTTATGTTCATATACAGCAAGATGTTCTATAAGTTTAATAAACTGACTGGTATTGTTATTATTTCAGGCTTACCAATAAACTATAGTCTTCATGTATAGTTTCCCAGTAGGAGGTGGACTAAATATGTCTAAATATTGATATGTATACATTAGACATCTTTCACTCATTAATGTTCTCAGAAACTTGGTTGGATAGGAATAGGATCAGACTGATGTATGTATTTGAGAAATTGAAAGCAAGAGAGAGACGCAAATGTATTGTAGAATGCAGTGCCCAGGGTAGTAACTGAGGGAGTCTGCAGATACTGAGAAGGATGTGAAAAAGATAGCCATGACCTCATTAGATATTAATGACAAAAGCCAACAAGCTAACAAACAAACAGACAAACAAACAAGATAGCAGTTTACTTGCGAAGTGATGTAAAGATGTGTACATGTGAGGTAGCGGCATGACTTGGCAGCCTTGGTCTGACACTGACAGTAAAATACTGTATATTGTGTCCAAGTTGTGGCCACGCTAAGCCACAAACTGTTGTCAATGACAGAATTCGTGAAGATGGCAAGACCGCCAGATGTTTTGTAAAAAAATGATCAAAAGTGTTTGTGATAGAGCATTCATGTGTAAATTACAATGATGTATCTGGTAAATTTTGAAATAAAGTACATGAAAAAAAAATAAAAAAGAAACGTGGTTGGTTGGTTGTTTGGCAGAATATATAGTTTCCTAGAACTGTTGCCCTATTCGGAGACTCCCAGGAAATCCCCATAAAAGGCCCCTAGAAGAAGAACATTAGAGCTGAGTTTCCAGTTTTAGTAGTGCGAGTGTTTTCAGGAAGCAGCAAATAGTTCCAATGTTCAGTTTTGTTCTAGGCTAACGAATAGATTACAGTATTTACAGTGTCATCGTGACGGTTAATCAAGGGAGACAAATGTACATATATTTACAAATTATTCTTTTTTTACGTGATTATTTCCCTTGTCATGTTTTGAAATACTGTACCGCCATTACTATTTTGTTCTTTAGTACATGATTTCAGGAAGCAGCAAATAATCCCAATGTTCAGTTTTGTTTTAAAGAATGGATTACAGTATGTCATCGTGACGGTTATTCAAGGGAGACAAACATACATAGATTTACAAATTTTTCTTTTTAACGTGATTATTTCCCTTGACATCTTTTGACATGCCGCCATTAATATTTTGTTTTTGTTGTTAAGAAAAAAAAAATACATCGGTGTAAACATTTATTATTCAAAGCGATATCGCCAACCTTTGATTCCCGCCATTCTGTGTGTAACTTCACACTTCACAGAAGTGTGATTTACTTTCTCATTGAATCTAGGCCAAATGACAAATAGCTTAAGAAAGTGTCAACTGTAAACTCCTCCCCCCCCCNCCTCCCCCCCCCCCTTCCTCCATAAAATTGGAGGCTATAGTTTGTATTCCAAGGCCTAGAATCAGCGAATCGGCAGTAGAAGTTTGGTTTAGGAGGGAATGAGAAGTGGAACATGCTGTACCAACTCAGTTATACAACTGGTATAATATTTCAGCTTATATTGCCTGTAACCTACCTGTTATTGGCGTCTGTCATGGTCACAAACATGTATAAATCTCTCTCTCTCTCTCTCTCTGTCTGTCAGTCTGTCTGTCTGTCTGTCTGTCTGTCTGTCTGTCTGTCTGTCTCTCTCTCTCTCTCTCTCNCTCTCTCTCTCTCTCTTTCTCTTTGGAGGGGAGGGGAATGGGAATTGGGAGTTGAGGAAGAATAATTATGAAAGTGATGAGGAAAATGGGCACCTGTCCCCTGCCCCCCCCCCCCCNAATTACAATACGACACGTTCATGTGCTATACACAAAGCCATGGCTAGAATGAGCAACTTACGCAAGTCTTTCCACTCTCTTGTAAGGTGTACAGTAAAACCCTAAAGTGGCCTGCTGAATATGTTTTATCAACGATTAATGCTATCCAATGTGATTTTTTTTTTAAGAAACAAAACAGCTGGGACTTTTTAATAAGTGAGCCAGAAAGGGGATTGTATTAAGCAGGATTCCACTGTATCTGGCAAGCCCTTATGATCCAGTCAAACTTCTCATTTCGGGTCCCCTTTTCTGTTAACTTCTGATAACTCATTATTCAACCGTCGATATACCAAGGTGGGAAGACACTAGGTTTCGGTTGACCCAGAGTGGGGGAAAGTGGACGCCATTCATGGGTTATGATGACTGTTTTCTCAAGCACAGGCATCCTCTTCCCATCTGTTGGTAAATGGGATAAAGTATGTACCTAATTGTAATAAAACTTACTATACAGCCTCACAACTAGTTTAGGACCAGAGATACATGATAATGGACCGGATTCCTATGTCGACATTTGCCACAGGTCCCTCTATGAAGTGAAACTGATACGGACCCCATAAGTCCGAGATAAGTGCGAGGTCCTTTGGATCTTTTGAAAGACGTAGGTGCTATGTCAGCTGCTCTATGAATTAATCCTTGCTCATAGCATACACTTGAATACACTTTATATGAAATTTATAATGTTTTGTATTAAGCATAATTTATAATATTAATACGTAGATGATTCACCTAAGCCATCTGTTACTTTGTGATGTAGAAAGTGTTTCGGAATATCGCTAACTTTGTATAAAGTAATTTTATATTAAAAGTGTTGAAATGTACGTGAATGACTCAAAAAAAAAAAAAAGTCCATTATTGCTAAGATTTTACTTACAAACTTGAACTCCTTACCAGCTTGAAATTCCTGACTGGACCTATGACCCTTTTGTACCAAGACCTTTTGCTCCTTATGGCATTCATGAGAATCAGTGGCGTTTCTATGGGAAAATAGCGCCTAAGGCAGGTAATGAGACTGCGCCTATGTCCATGCAAAGTGTAAGTAAATACCATAAAATCAGCTGAAACTTTTGTTTTACGAAAACTTTTTAGTAAACTCTGGCGAACTGTGGATGCCACCAGGTGGATGCATTCGTCAAAAGCAGTGACTGTTCTTACGGCTGAAAAGACTTCTTTATTCGCTATCTGAGGTGGGTTTGCCTGGCTTTAATAGAAACTGCTCGGCGGCATCCCCCTTCAAGTGGCCCCCATATCACATAATATGTAACTGGTCTACCCTAGATACTCCACTGATGAGAATGAATACGAGAGCCACAACTAGTGCCCTGGGTGTCGAGTTTATGAGGTCCTGCTGTATGCTCTGGCTCTTGCCTCTCATTTTAATGATGAGATATAGCAGGAGGTCTGTTAGTTTCAGTTTTGTTTTTATTATTTTTGTAATACTGTAGAGGAAGAGAATAAATTGAGAGCCACAACTGAAAATCCATCGGTTCACGGTGCCATCATGGCCACATACTTGAATCCTGGACTGTGATATCAATGTGATGAGCCCTTTGACGGTGATCTGTAGGCTATTTGAAGGTATGCAGTAAAGCAGCGAGAAGAATTGGCATAGATAATATGGAACTAGTCTAATGGTGAAAGCTTCGTCTAGATTCTAGTTTAGACTACTAAACAAGAATAGTAATTAAATTTTCGCGCTTACCAATAAATCAATGAAAGAAATTATTAACGAAGACTTCCAGGAAGGGAGGCTACGCCAAAAAAAAAAATAAATTGGAAGACAGGCTGTGATTGGTTCGTAGGTTTTAAAGAGTTCCTTGTGATTGGATGGATTGTACTTCCGTCTCGAATGGACATTTTTCTCTCATCGGCCGTATAAAACCCCTTGAAATCGCGCCAATAGTCAAATTTTTACAGTGTTTCTGGTGCAGTTTGTTGTACACGTGGGCCGAAATCTTAGACACCATGACTGGACGTGGAAAAGGTGGAAAAGCTAAAGCCAAGGCTAAGAGTCGCTCATCCCGAGCTGGTCTTCAGTTTCCTGTGGGAAGAATCCATCGTCTCCTTCGCAAGGGCAACTACGCAGAAAGAGTTGGTGCAGGCGCCCCCGTTTACCTTGCTGCTGTTCTCGAGTATCTGGCTGCTGAGGTATTGGAGCTGGCAGGAAATGCTGCAAGGGACAACAAGAAGACGAGAATCATCCCCCGTCATTTGCAACTGGCCATCAGAAACGATGAGGAATTGAACAAGCTGCTCTCAGGTGTAACCATCGCTCAGGGTGGTGTGCTACCTAACATTCAGGCTGTTCTTCTGCCCAAGAAATCTGCAGCTGCAGCTTCCGCAAAGGCCAAGAAGTCATCCCAGTCCCAGGAGTTTTAGGATGCCAGCTCAGCTTTAGACTACAACGGCCCTTTTTAGGGCCACCCACATCTTCCTGAAGTTTTATCTTCGGACTGAAATTTAACCAATTTTGTCTAAAGCTTTCCTTTTCTTGAATATTTGCAAGTCTGTCCATTTGACTTTCTTTATCTGATCTACCCTCCCTAGATCTAGAGATCACCTTTTGTCCCTTTGACTTAAGATTTGGCTAGCTCTAAGGACAGCACTACTCTGGTAATGATATTAATTTTATCTTGAAGTAATCATCAAATCTGTGCTGTCAGACCCAATATTTCTGTGTCTTTAGGCCACAGGATCACCAGTCTAGTCTTATTTCTTTTGTGATTTGGAGCACATGGAAATTTTTTTCAAGACGAATCCAGATTCAAACCCAGAGCTATCATTGAATGGATTCAAATCCAGAGGGGAGGGTTGGATGGGGGTATGATTACCCTCACATATTCCATATCTAACGGTAACAATATTTCTGTTTCTTTCCAAGTCCTCGTTTCCTCAAAATAATTTCACACTATACTTCATTTAGACTAAGCATTGTGAGAAAAACAAATTAGAACCTCTGAAGTCTGATTTCCTTTGACAAATTATGTTTACTGTTATATAACAAGGTGTGCCAAGGCCTAGGGTTGGGCAGATTCGAATCCAGAGCCGCAAGGATTTGATAGATGCAAATGCCGAAGGGAGGGGAATTTTTTAGGCCCTATGGAATTTCCACTTGCACTTATTAAAATGACAAGAAAATAGCCACTAGATTCTACCAGTACAAGAGGTCTTCTTAAATATATGTACATTTTCTATAAAGCTAAATTTGTACACTTGAACAAAGACCCAAATTTTGATATGACATGGATTTCCAAATCTTTTTTTCCTTCAAATTTCCTGTGAACAGACGGATTCGAATCCACCCCAACTGTAGGATTGGAATCTGGATTCAAATCCAGGCACAGGATTTGAATCTTGTCTATCACTACCAGAGACCCAAAATAAGTTTTACAGATCAAAACTCTGCTGTACAGGGCTACATTTTACTTCATGGGGTATTTTAAAATGTATTTTCATTTCTGATAAAGCTTATGACAGATCTGCACATTTGGATAGAAACCCAGATTATAAAATGGCATAAATGTAAACTTTTGGGGTAATTTTAGATTTTCTCTATGAAAGTAATGCAAAGTGGTGTGCAGAAAAGAAGGGGAAATAGTCAAAGGTCAAGAGTTAGTGTATTTTCATATTTTCAGGAGGAGGGGAGGTGGTTGAAAAATTCAGAAACTAATCAAAATGTTTATATGTTCAAATAAAAAGAGAGGACAAAAGTTGAGTTCCTAAAACTCCGGGAATAGAGCTAGGCACAGAGCCCTGGCTCAAGACACTGTGCTTGAAAGGGTTTTGTTGAATATGTTTACGAAAGAAAAAGTAGATTCACAGAAAAAGAGAGATTGAAATAAACAGAGAGAGAGAGAATAGACAAGGGATTGTCCAAAACACTTCTGTTGTATGGTACTGCAAAGCCCTGTGTAATTTCTTCCCCATAATTACAAAACCAAGTCAAATATGTATTCTTCAAAATAATCATTGCATTTTTCTTTCCTGCTCGACTGCAATGAAGAGGGCCTTGATCTTTCTTTGGTCTACACCAGTTCATATGTGCTGTATTCTTTTATTCAGCCCCACAAATGTACCAAGGGCTGCAACACTGTAGCAACCTGCCCCATCTCTCTCCACCCTCACCACCTGTCACAGCCAGTTTATGAAACAGTTGTCTTACCCTGGCGACACAATACAAAAGTGATTCATCTTGAAAATTAACTCCTGAATTAGATTTGTAGTTTGGGAAGTAACCTGAAAACATGTTAATACCAACGAGTTGAAAACCAGGCCTGAAATTTAATTCCTATGAATGGTTCAGGAAGAATGGCTTTGGTGATTTGATACTTTGGAATGTGAATAGGTTCACTGAGCATTTTACCTTCATGCAAAATTTGCACAGGTCTAGTTGTCAAATACATGTATACCCTCTGGTTAGGGATAGCATCCTGAGCTGTCCACATGATTAACCCAGGCAAACCGAAGCCTCTGCATGGCTAAAACAGACCAGCACATCCACTTTGTATTTACTTCCCAGGTGTTTTCCCATCAAAGTGCTGTTTAGCAATCCCTGACTACTCAGTCGTGCACAAGTTCAACCCTTACCGTAAGGCTGTGATAAAAATGAGATTGTTCATCCTGACTAGCTGATTCAGAAGGTGAAGTTAGCAGCCTCAGCAGAGTTGGTAAAAGACATTCTGGAGTTTATAAATAAAGCAAACTTTTACTGATATTAACAGATTGTGTGGATTTCAGAAATGTTTCTCCCTATAACCATGCCCTACTATTGAAGATGACATTAATTTTTATTCATTCATAAGTGATTGTCAATGGCTTATCTATCCAGTTAAAATGCATGTTCCTCTACAGTCATGATTGATATATGTGGGTTCCATGATCCCTGTAATTGCATATCACTCCATTCATTGAACTTATATCTATGAGATAATTGTACTGTATTGAAATGCTAGCAATTCAAACATTCAAAGGCTGTGAACAGTATCAATCAAATGTTCTGAACTGTACATGTGATTTGAATACATATGTATTTTACACTTTACCAGAATATTTGCAGAGCCATTGGATGCTTTCTGTTGATTGCCATCTCTCTGCTCTGACTGAGCCAGCTGTTTTCCAATATTATGAATAAGATTGTAATAAAAGCTTCTCCCACAGATCTGAGAGTTAAGTAGGCCTATCTGTTTAAAGTTACTGTACTGTTACCCATCGATCTCAGAAAACCAGTGGGTTTCAGTCACAAGATTGTGATGTGGTACATTATCACAATAAAGTACTGTAATGTTTCTTTATTGTAATTTCATGAAATGCCATAGACTTTTGTAGCCACAAACACAGAAAATCCACAAGTACTGAAAAAAAGAAAACAATTCTGGATAGCTGTAACTTGATTATTTGTGACCATGAAATTTCGAATGCAAGTTCTTTTACTCAAAGGCGGGCCTTTGTCAGGTCTTGCTACTCCAGCTGACCTATTAATTTTCTTTTTTTTTTGGTAATTTGGTTTGTGCTGTAAATACAGACTCAGCAAACCCCATGGCTATGTTCCATTTTTCAAAAAATTATATCACTGCACATCGCGCATATCACCTACTGGAAACGCATAAGACAAAACCCGGTTTAGTTTGCAGATCAGGGTTGCAAAATTGGTTTTATGCATGTCACCTACTGGATACGCATAAGACAAAACCCAGTTTAGTTTGCAGACCAGGGTTGCAAAATTGGTTTTATGTCTGATCATAATTATTTTGTTATAAGATGGGCAGTAAAACTGGATGTAAATGAGACGTGAGTATGGTTGCCCTTTCTTCCTTTCCTGGGTGGTGCCTGGGCATCTAAGTCTAAGCTAGTTAAATAAAATGAAAACTCCAGTACTCAAAATGAAAGTCACCCACTGATAAAATTTATTCTTGACACGCACATACTGAAGCAAAAATTCATACATCATGTCAACATAAACATTTCATAAAAAATCTCCATTAGGAGAGAAGAAAAGATTGGAAATAATGCATTTTCAACAGACTGCCGC
This sequence comes from Ellobium chinense, assembly GCA_033807755.1. Taxonomy (NCBI): domain Eukaryota; kingdom Metazoa; phylum Mollusca; class Gastropoda; order Ellobiida; family Ellobiidae; genus Ellobium; species Ellobium chinense. Next base: position 626,522 of record JAWQUT010000039.1, on the reverse strand, counting down.
TAAGAAAAATTGCCATTAAAATGTGGGTATTAATTACCAACACAGAAGAATTTATATGACGTACTTTACACAGCAGAAATGAATTTTGCATTTTTATTTACTGTCTCCATCCACAAAAGTGTATTCGTGCAACTGGTTCATTTTGGAATGTGTTGCATTCACCAAATAACTCGCACACTCTATCAACGCTGTTATCCTTTAACAGTGGTTTCGTATGAGAATCACTCTTGATAATGATATACCATGAGGTTATTGTAAAAATGTTCTAGCTCTAGGCCAAGCACTGACAATTCTCTGGCTTTGAACAAATAAGATTTACCAAGCCTTTTTTCCCACTCTCCTCTGCCCTGTTCTCTCAACACGGCCAGAAAAGTCCATGTGTAAAATCCAGAAACAGAATACATCATTTTCTACTGCTAATATTCAGCCAGACGGCTAGGCATAACCTCAATTCATCACATGCTGACATCAAAGCTTATTACAGTAGCAGTGATAAGGCTCAAGGTAAAGCTCACCCTTCCTTTTCTAGCCACTGAACTCAATCTTTCGGTGTAAAGGAAAGGTAGCAATATTTTTTTGATCTGCAGCAGCACTGAAAGTTATTTAAAGATACCCTGATCTCTGAACACAATATACTTGAACACACATCCTTCAAAAGCACACTTCCTTTGAGCCTACTTTCTGTCCATGTAAAGTTCCTCTCAATTCTCTACATTCCCACGCTGAATCCAGGAGAGATCAACATACAAACCTGGCAAATAAAAAAATATTAACATTATGGGATTCAGAGGTCTTTTATCAGAAACTTGCATATTTTCAACCTCATAAAATTCAGCATGTAAATAAATGTCGCACGATATTAATATTCTCAACTGTATGAAGCAGTAAACAGTTCTTCATTACACATCTGATCTATGAAGACTCTTTAATAAAAAAGATAAAAGAATGTATGATTTAATTGCACCGGTACAAGATGAGAAAAGATCAATTGTTAAACACCACCCACATCTCTCATCCCCAAAACTGAGATTTCAGATAGTTTTATATGCCCAGAGAAAATACAGCAAAATTTCTCTCTTTCAGCTTCAAGTGTCATAAGATCTCCTGTTCTCATTGCAGCAAGCTACATGAGATAATTACAAAGAATTCCTGATTCTAGATCAGCAAAACTACACCGCCCCATTTATGTTTAATAGACTGCTTCGGTGACTGCATTGCATTCATGAGCCATCAAATGAGATTATCCACATCCAAATCATATTCACTGAAATGTAAACCAAAAACCAACTATTTGTAACTATACGGCACGACCATGTGTGTTCACAGGGAATAACTGAGTTTCACACATTCAAGAGAGGTGGAACAAAAAGCTCAGCAGTCTAGCTAAGAATTGTGAACTCGATGCCACAAAATGCTTACATTGATAGAATTACCAGGTGCAAGAGTATCCAGCGACATCGCAGCTGACTTCCAGTATTATAACGTGAGGAACTGCTAAAATCTGTATCATGATCTAAGATTGTGCTTACTTAATATATTGTTGAATGAGACAGGGAATCTGTATCAGTCCATAAAGCAAAATGCTGACGAAGTATCCCTATTTATCAATGAACCTCCTATGTGACACAAATGCATTGTTCCCTAGATGTGGATAATGACACAATGCAAAAAACAAGGTGGGCCGAGACTTACAATAGTGCCCTCTGGTAAGTTGTGAACAAAGATACCTAACATTCGATACAGTATTACCACAATATGTTATAAAAGCAAACATCTGTGATTCTTTGGTAGCCTATTTAAATGTTCATTAATGATTCTTAAAATTTCAAGAAACATTCTTGCCTGCTTATAGTCTGACTATTTTCTAGAGCTACGTTGGTGTAATTAGCTCATGCTAATGCATATTATCACACAAATATGGAAATTTTGGTATCACTTGATTCACAGTTCTAGGCCAGTTCTTATGCCAGTAACACTAGTAACAGCATTAAAGTGCATGCTCAAAAACTTTAGGACATAGGTTATTTCATGCTAATAATAGAGTTGCATAGCCATTTTTCAAAACTTCACTTTTTATGGATTACAACATTATACGACAATGTGAGTGCAATCACATATTAACAAAGTACTAAAAATAATATAAAAGTCTCTCAAAACTATTTCTTGCAAGCTAGGAAAGCAAATAACTTGAATCAATTTACAAAACAATCAATACTGAAATTTCTTCCAATGAAGTACAGTGTATACTTTGGTAAATTGGACAAATATACTATAAATGTTCTACTTAAACATGTTTATTATGACGTTCGTGGGACACTGATCTATTCCCATTTAAGCATTATTGCAATTACCATGAAATTGGTTTAACTAGAGGCTTTGAGTCTAACAAAGTATTTCAAGTATTTCATTAGCACCACTTCTGTACAACGGGTTTCATTATAAGCATTTTGAGTGTGGTACGATCTTCATAAGCAGAGATGCCACTCTTCGCAAAAGTCTCTGAAATCAGAGAATCATGTTTTTTATCTGGCGAAAGCTATGGATATCGGTCATAAAAACGAAAAACATCATATTTTAATTGTTTTCTCTACTGTCTCTTTTTAGTCCTGTCACAATTGCTTGCCTGGGATTTTTTCTATTATAAATTTTTATCCATCTACAGGTTTCAACTGTCAATCAGGACCAAAACATTTATATCCGTGAAACCACAGAATTCAGGCAATTCCATGAAAAGTGGCACTTCTGATAATAAACTGAATAACGAGACCAGAGACGATCTTGAAAATATCCTTGCCCAGCACAAACGCTACGTTTACAAAATAACACCCTTTTACAAGTTGATGGAAACGCTGACAGAAGAAAAGTAAATAATACCTAATGAGAGAGTAACATCAGTGGACAGGTGATTATGAACAAATGCATAATATGCCAAATATCATGAACCACATCAACAAAATAGAAGAGGTATGTCATTTGAGATAGTACTGTTAATTAATTCATTAGAAAACACAGGATGCTGCAGTTAATAAAAAATAAAAAACATAGCTTTTATTTCACATGTGATACTGTACCAAAAGTAGGTCTGACCAGAAAGTAATCATATACCCTGATACTTATGAGTACTACTCATTTCCTGGCACCACGAGTATTTCTGACAGGTACCAGGAAATAATCATCATTGATTTAGTCATACACTTACCAGAGCAGATGCTGATAAAGTAATTATAAATACCTTTTCGAATTTCAACCAATAGAATGTGCTTCCTATAATAATTAATGCACAACTCCACAATGCAAGGTTTATTAAATAACAGTATTTCAGGCATATCATGCATCTCTCCATGCCCTTTGTCTCCCCTGGCAAGAAAAAATACCATTGCCGACTGGCTCACAGTGCTAGAATTGAGGAATGACTACTTTCATGGGTAAAGCTGCCTGAGTGCCAATAACTAAAGAGGTAGGAGCCACTCAAGTAATCAAGTAGACCACAATCTTCACTCATGAATATGATTAAGTGCTATTAGTCCATAATTACTTTTTTACCTGGGCCTGGCACAGGCATACAAATGAAGTACTATTTAATAGTATTTATACTATCTCAAATGATACAGCTCATTCAATTGAGTATCCCATTGCCCAGGACAATGCTGAGCCTAAAGTAATATAATGAAATGCAAGATCCTCAAACACTGATAAAAAAAATCCAGACCTGCCTACCTATCACAAGCAAAATGAAAAGCTAGAGCTAAAAAGACCCAAATTGAGGAATTTGACAGAAATTAAATATTCCGCATTAAAAGAAAAACATTTGAGAAAAATCTGCATCAAGGAACACACATAATAACTTAATAAGGCCTGAGATTTGACCTCATGATGAATGGCTACTGTAGAGAGTATTTATCTCTGAATTGCTGTGATAGCTTTTGGCATTTTTAAGGCATATCGCCACTACATGCAATCTTTTCCACAAAGTGCGTCATAGTGGGTATCGAACACAGTGCTATAATTTTAAACATTAAAATCATTTCGACTTCCCCAATTTTGTTCACAGAAATTCTACCTCTTTGAAAATTAGACTGGACCTGATAACTCACATGCACAATGAACTTCCCACATGCTTTGCCCTACTCTGACTGACTGACAACAGCCCTACTGTTCTCCAGCATATAATAGGCATATCAATCCTGACAACGGATAATGAAACTTTTGCTTTTCTTTCGAGAGAGCCAATGTTTTGAGTTTTCCTACCCAGGTTTGTAATNGGGGGGGGGGGGATGTGTGAGTGATATCAGATGACTCCACAAAATTGGAACAAGTAGGCAGATCCGAGAAACAGAAACAAACCAAAATATTAAATATCTAGGTAAAATACCACTTCTATATTTGTACAATGAATATGCTTAAAAAATCGGAACTTGACAATACATTCTACTTTGAATCAAAGATGTTACTCATTACTTAACATGCTGTAAAATGAATCAAAAGCAAACAATCCCACAGGTGAATAGTTCTTCCGTGCTTCCACACACAAAAATGAAGCAGCCCCTGCTGACGGTCATTTTCCTACAATTGTGTTCTGATCCCCCCCCCTCCCCCCCCACCCAACATCATTTTGCATGACGAATGAAGATTTCAGAAGAGAAATTGAGAATGTATTTTTATCAAGGCATTCTGGTGGCAAGGTCACCAAACATGACTTGAAAACATGATGTACTTAAAGTTAAATTTTGAAATGGTCAAGTGCTAGATCATGCCTTGTTATCAAGGCTTTCATCTGAATGCATTCATATTCGAAATCACATTGTTATAAGCAAACAGCAGGGAGTAACTTGACCGTATAACTAAACAAGTCATTTGAAAATAAAATTACTTATTTTAATGTCAGATTGGTTAGATCAAGAACAAACAAAACGCACCTCTGACACAAATCTCAAATTAAGTACTAAACAAGAGTAAGCAAATATGACTGTCTAAACTTTTATACTGTCTTCAATTTCCAGCATTCATACAAATCTGCATACACCAATCTCCTCCTGAACAGCAAACAGCACAAATTTTAAAATTTATCAAAAACACTTACCTAACTAATTGTCATTATGACTGTAATACGTGTGTGCGTCAGTCAAGATAATCTCTTACTGGGTTTGGGAAAAAAGTGTTACCTCTCATGTACCAGTGTTCAAAATTTCAATTTGTTAGAACAGTGGAAGATTCAGAATTTTGGACCAGTAAATTTCATTATTTTAGACCTCTTAAATTATGATACACTATAATTACATCTCTTGAAGAGTGATACACTATAATTTCCATCTCTTGAAAAGTGTTGAAGCTCATTCTTGATCAGTCTCTGGTTGAGATCAAAAGTGACATCAAACATACGCTCTATTCTGGATGCCAACAAACGACGCTCTATTCTGGATGCCAACAAACGGAGTAGAGCCAATTCTCCTTTCCCTACAATCCTAGAAGGTCAACAGGTCTATCAGGAAGTCCGATACTGGTCAACAGTTCAGCTTAGCAAACACCTTTTTCACATCCTCGAAAACCTGTGGAAACATTTTTTTAAAACATCTTAAAAAATCACAGGCTTTAAAACTGCTACAGACCACAAACTAATAAAATAATAATAAATAAAAATAATAATGCCTTAACAAAGCAGTGTCTCAGCAAGCTTCTCAACTCTTACCCAAGGAGGAATTCCTACACCACTGTCCTAAGAATCCATATATGCAAGATGACCAGTGTTTGCCAAAAGAAATTCCCAATAAGTTCAAAACAAAAAGAGGTGCATCTGATCAACCAACAGATATTTAAAAAATGTGTGAAGCTTATTTACACAGAGGCACAACATTTCAACTTCAATCTTATGCCCATCACCTACCACCATTATGTTCTTTTAGCAGCTTCTATAAATTGAGACCAAGTCTTACTAAGGAAATGAACAAGAGAGATGGATGTAAGAAGAGCGCATTATTCCTCCTTTTTTTTTTCCTAACCAATTACAAGAAAACAATTTTTGTCTTTAAAATGCCTTATTCAAATCTCACCTAAAATATTTAACCAATCTTAAGGTGCGATTGATTTTGGAAGCATCACTGATGCTAACTTGTACAAAATTTAATTTAGTGAAACTAAAAGTGAAACATACACTTGGAGCACATGTCAAATTTTACAGGAATTCAAGGAGAAAGGCTGCGGCAGTTCATTATTTCTAAATACAACGCAAAATCTCAGGAAGACCATTCCTGTACGTCTCAACTGTTATTACATAAAAGCAGCCGCCTCCAACTTGTTCAACAGAAAATGTGTCTAATACAGGGATGCCAATGCCAAACCAAAAAAAATCCTGAAATTTGCTCGAGCGCGCAGCGTATTGACATTTGTGACAGAAGCCAACCCAACCGTTGTGCTTTTAATTCTGAATCATTTTCCGCAGTTATAAGGCACTAAAGTAAACATTAAAACTAAACAAAGGAAAGTCAGTTTTAGAACTATGACTACATAACTTAAATTTCTTTGCACAGATAAAGTATATATAAATAAATATACGAGGGCAGGCTGATAATTAAGTTCCGTTTGATCATAACTTTTTAATTTTCCACAGCATATACATAAATAATACATCAAACGAAAGCTTAACAACTCAGCTACATACTTAGCACTCTATTTTTCGACATAGTCACCGTCGCGATCAACACACAGCCTCCAACGTTTCACTAGTTGGCGCACGCCGTCAGCGAAGAATTCAGACGACTGCCCACGCACCATCTGCGAACATCTGCGATAACTTCCTCATCATTGTCATAGTGATGGCCCTTCAGGTACTTCTTGAGTTGGGGAAACAGATAATAGTCAGAGGGGGCAAGATCAGGGCTGTATGCAGGGTGCGGTAGGGTCGTAAGTTCCAGCTGCCTTAAGGCGTCCTGAGTTTGGCGACTGGTGTGCGGGCGCGCATTGTCGTGTTGCAGGATTGAGTTCTTATCACCCCGAACACGTCTGAGTCTGAGTTTGAGAGTTCGGAGTGTTGAAATGTATCGCTCAGAGTTCACAGTTTGCCCTTGCTCCAGAAATTCCATGTGGACCACTCCCTCCATGTCCCAGAAAACGGTTAACAAGCCCTTTCTTGCAGAGACAACAACCTTGAACTTCCTTGGACTTGGTGAGGTTTTGTGCCTATACTCCATCGATTGGGCCTTCATTTCTGGATCGTAGTGGTGGACCCATGATTCGTCTCCAGTCACAATGCGTTGCAGAAATGCCTCTCCTTCTGCATTGTAACGCTCTAAGAGTTGAGTACACATGTCCTTTCTCTGCGCTTTCATCTCTGCAGTGAGCTGTCTTGGGACCCAACGGGCAGAGACTTTTCGGTAACCCAGTACAGTTGTGACGATATGGTGCACTCGTTCTTTCGAAATGCCTACTTCATCGGCAATTTCCTTTTGTTTGACCCTTCGATTTGCCCTAATCATGCAGTCAACTTTCTCTCGATGAGCCGTGTCCAATGCGGAAAGGGACCTACCCGAACGCTTTCGATCACGCACAATTGTCTCTCTCGGGTCTTCCCCTTTAAAAATTCTCACCCATTTGCGAACTGCAGAGTCTGAAATGCACATTTCACCATAAACTGTCTTCATTCTTGCATGAATGTTTGCAGCAGAACATCCCTCAGCTGCCAAAAACTCAATAACAGAGCGCTGTTTGATGAGAAGGTCATTGGAAGTCGCCATTGTCTCATGAACATGGTTACCCCACCACGTGTTGCGCGTCACTATATTATGAGCACAAATGACGTTACACAAACTTGTTGTCCTAGGTGAGCCTAGAAAAATGGTTCGAGAGTATATGTTGGAAATTTTAGGTCGATGTGACGAAAATTGACTGAGTTATTAGCAAACGGAACTTAATTATCAGCCTGCCCTCGTACCTACACAGAGCAAGGAGTAGCCATAGTCAAGGATGGGAGGGAACTACAAACTGTCACTTAAGATAAAAATCTAATCCTTCATTTCATAATTACACTTCAGAATACATCACCGTGAAATTTAAACAAGGTGTAGACTACATTATGTTACCAACTCTTGTACCTATACTGCACATTTGTCATCTCTTATTTGATCCTGATAAAATATGCACAAATGAGTAGTGTTTGACTTGCAGAGTTCAGACTAGACTGGATTCAATGGTTCACATCAAGTTCATCAAAAAAGCTGTTGAAGGCTTGGCTGCATTCCCTTTCTCTTTAATATCCTTAAAACTCACCAGAATCCTACTGTTACGATATGACAATTCCTTGAAGCATGGAGCGTACTGTGTAGGTGCCTTCTTTCCCGGTGTGCCGTAGTTTATTATTTGCACAGTATGCACCACACGTATCCATCTTCTCTCAGCTTACGGATGTAATCAGATTTATAATAATAAATTATAATTTATAGAAAACAATGGATTCCATGTAGGACTGTTCATTTTACAACACTGTCTTTTCTTGAATGATGACTGAGCGCACTGTTTACATTTTCCGCGAGTTCAAATGCTAAATATAGCACCGGTGTTCCTCTGACCTCATTAGAGGCGTCTGCACGTGCATTCAGGAAGCTTGTAAAATATCTAATTTCCGGCTCTCGTGCTATTCGTCCTTCGCGTATTTCATGTTCGTGAATGTTATCCGGATAACACTGGATTTTTTTTCTCCGCCACTCAAAACGACAACATATCCGGATTTTCTTTCCCGCTGCTAAAAACGCCAGAAAATCCAAAAATCCGGATTTATCCGGAAAATTGGCATCCCTGCTAATAGTATCTGATCATGTATCACACGAGCTTACCTCATCTAATGATCTATCCCCATTTATTGTTGATACTAAATTAAGGGCTCGGTAGTGTTCAATGATGGGCATAGTTGATTCTCTATATGTCTGGATTCTGCAAGGGGAAAACATGTACAGTAATAAATCAGACAAGTCACAGCAATGTCATGTCAAAAACTTCAACTTTCATGAAATATTACACACACTGATGTGCTTTAAAATCCATCTCATCTACCGCATCAAAATTACAAAAGTATGGAAACATTAAATTAGAGACTACTGTTTATTTGCAAACCAATCTATCAGGCAACTACTTATAACCAGTAACTTGTAGTTAAGTGTTATGTTCTGTCTAAAATACTCTGGCAGAACTGACACCTCAACGTTTTCTGCTGTGATATCCAATGTCCCCATTCTTCATAATACTTAGTGTTTTACAGCTGAAACTTGAGCTAACCCATGAATAAGTTTACAAAACAAGATGCATTGCAAAACAAACCTAAACCGAGAAAATAATACAAATTGCAAAAGAATCTGAGCAAAGATCCTCATAAACAACAGGATCAAATTTTCATTTCTCGATATTCAAATACTCTAGAATCTACAAAAACAGAAACAGTCAAAACAACAAAATCCTTGATAGCAATGTGACAAGAATAATATTATTATGATGACATATGGCATTATCCCTGTCACTTTCAGTTATGATATCACAAAGTTATGGTCTATTTAACATGACTGACCAGACTATTTCAGAGGGAAATTTGTGTTCCAGTGCTAGCAGCTTAAACCCATATTAGAATATGAATGTGCATAAGAGTTAGCAATTCTACCACAGCCTTGATTTTCTAGGCATTCTTTCAGATTACCTTCATCTCTGATTTTTAAAATTGTCTGAGAACTCGAGCAACACTTCCCAACACCCTGTCCTAGTTCTTCTAACCCGTGTTTTCAGCAGGAAGATAGGAGAAAGAATGGGAATTCTTTAGTCTGTGAGGCCAGCTACTCTGGCCCTTCATGTGAAAAAGACTGGCTCAATCATTTATTATACGCATGAATTTATTTTTTCCATCTATTCCACTTAAATTGCTGTAAGTCATAAATTCATGCAGACAGTCCTTTTTCATATGATAGAGGTGAAGCTCCTGTTCCCTAGTTTATCCAGCAGGATTCAACCCTCATCTGAGTAATCTCTTCCATTTTTTTTACATTGACGTCAATGCACATGATGTTACTACCCATTGTGCTGTCGGCAGCGAAGTCGGTATACTGAGGTCAAATTTCTCAAACCTGGAGGGCTTCTTAAAGGATAGGGCAGAGAGAAGGGAGGGGAGGCTGCCATCAAGAAAAATCATTTGGTGGTTTGCTTTTCTCCTCAGCTTAAGCATTGTTACTTATGATGACACGTTTGAATAAAATTTATACTAAAAGGGGAGCAGTGTATAATTATTATTACAATCATACCTCTTCTTCAAACTCTCAGCATTGTCATCAGTTCGTCCACTAGTAAGACCTCGGTTTAGACACCTGTCTATACACACCTGTTGAAAGGTAAGTCAATGGGACAATATTTATTATGAAAATGAAACTACATTCTTCATCAACATTCAATTACTTGCATCCCATACCCAAAGAAATCATGTTAATCACAGAGTCAGACAAAATCATGTAGGCACCAACTATTTAAGAAAAGCGTGATTTGTACACAGTCCAAATATCCATGTGACTCTGAAGTATATTTTCTGGTTTTTCACTACAGTTGCTGAGATACTACAAAAATAAATCACAATTCATGCAAAATACAAGAATACATCTACACTAGCCAATTTATTGACAGCATCAACCCATATGTATCTACTAAACCCGTTTTTATCATTTGCATTTGGAGTTCACTACCTATGCATTAGTACTGCAAAAATAGCTGTAAAATCACCAGACTGCCTACCTATAAAATTTTTCATACTCACAGAAAAACAAGCAATTCCCTTATTTACTAGATCCAGTAATGAGTCCTTTGAAAATCTAGAGCGGTTCTTTTATTATTTTTTTTTTTGCAAGAAGTAATTTTAACGACTCAAGCTCAAAATTAGATCCTCTCGAAAAATACCACTCCCCAGTTTTTCATATAACATTCAGAATCTGGCAATCGCTTGGCAGATGATAACATGAAAATTTGGCACATACCTGGTCAGGACAGTCAAAGAAAAGCACTTGCATCACTTCTGCCACACCATCCATTTCTGAATTCCAGCCATCCAAGTTGTCCTTGTTTCTAGGAAACCCATCAATAAGGAAGTTGTTCTTTGAGCTATTTTGCATTTCCTAGAAATTGAAACATAAACAACTTGTTTTGAAGGAAGTGACAACACTATGTTTAATATTAAGAAATCTCAAAATGTTCAAGGAATAATACCACTTATTTAAAAGATCAAAGCAGTAAATATAGCTCGTGCAGAGGGTTGTGGTTATTTTTAATTTGTAACTATTTAACAAAAACAAGGACAAAAACTGATGAGAGAGACCCAGTTCAAATGAAGAGATCACTTACTTAATCAGCTCTAAGTCAAGTTCATGATTCAAATTCATATTATTATGTCAGGAATAAAAACATCTGCTTTTACTTCTCCTTGGCAAGTCAAGCATGAGCTCAGGCCTAGAAAATGTGGCCATCAAATTAAACTGGCAACAAATTTAACAGCATGAAACATAACTAATACTCAATTTAATCCACTTCGCTGTACTTAGGCTCTGAAAATGCCTTTTACTCTTAGCTGAAGATATAGACTTCAGATATAAGCACTGAGTTGACTGCACACTACCAAATAAATAGATGTAGATCCACAAATGTTGAGAAACAATGGCAATTACATCATCCTGGTCTTCCTGGATGTGTTCACTTAACCCTTCAATAAAGTCTGGATGTAGTGCAAGTTACTATACACAGTAATCATAGGAAAGGGTATAAAATTTGACAGGCATTATGTACTGATGTAGTGCAAATGGTGACATACCCTTCTTAGAAGAGAGCAAGTAATTTTGACAGGCACAATGGAACCTTCCTTCAGGTGCTTCTCAATCTGATCTCCATACTGAGATCCAGGCTGCTGGCGCTCCTGACGCAGCAACTCTCCAGCTGATAGATGCTGGAAACCAAATACCTGTAAAATAATGCATATTTTAAAAGTCTGCTGCAGGTCTAAACCTGACTTGAACTTAAGTAATTCTTCTAAAGGATTGGTGTACTATTTAAAACTAGACCCACAATGATCATTTGGTAGAAGGGCAGTTCAAATATGACAAATGCTTTGATCTAAAAGAATTGCAGAAAGTAAAATGACATGGTATGCAAGTGCTCAATATTTCAACATCTGGCTACGACTAATTTGAAACAACTTACTTTTGATATGTATGGGTTCAAAGTCTGTTATTAATAATCTGAAATGGTTGTGGATTTAAAATACTAATGACAACGCAAAAAAAAAAAGCTCCTCAACTCATAACTGATCCTGCCTAAAACAGTTAACACCTTCCAAGGGATTTTTCAGCCATTCACATACCCTCTTGAGAGTCAGTTTCCTTACCCTGAGACAAAGGCAGTTAACGACTTAAAGTCTAGCAGGCAGATTTCAATTTTTTATAAAAAGGCTGAATTTAAGCTCTTTATTTGCTAGCGCGATAACATTAAAGACAAAAACTTGAGGAATAGCTAAATGTTCTACTACTGCTAAATTTCATCCAGTGCTCTCTTTCAGATGCTCTTTCTATATCTTGCTTACCTCTTGGATTTTTTCACACTGAGTCCCCTTCCCCGCTCCAGGTCCTCCCAACACAAACATGACCTTATACTGAGTCTTGGAATCTCCAGACATGATGCTAGATGATGATGCTGACCCCCCACAGCAGGCTACCTGTCTTACTGATGGCACGATTATTTTCTTGTAATTTCGAACACTGGAGCATATGGCAGCTCCGATTCTAAAGTAGCTTGTCTTCAGTTTGACTCAGCCTGAAAAAATGAATGGCAAACATTCATAATAATAATATAATAATAAAGAATATTTATATAGCGCCCACTCCCCATAAATGAGCTCTAGGCGCNAATAATAATAAAGAATATTTATATAGCATCCCACTCCCCATAAATGAGCTCTAGGCGCTTGACAAAGTTGAAGATCTCACTTTCTATCTTTCACACATTCTCTCCAAAAAATTCAGATACACAATCATTTGTACTAACTCAAGCTCACACAATTTTATTCAACAGAGGCAGAGCTGGAACTTATGACTAGGAATTACAGCAATAATTTTGAAATAAATAGGTTTTGAGTTTTCTTTTGAAGCTTTCGATGGTATTTGTTGATCTTAATTCATTTGGTAGAGCGTTCCAAACTGATGGTCCTGATGAGGTAAATGCTCGCTCTCCATATTTCTTAAGATGTGACCTCGATACTGAAATGAGGTTAGTACTACTTGATCTCAGATATCTTGATGGTGTATATGGAACCAGGAGTTCACTCATGTAGGTTGGAAATTCAGCAGTATATAGACGCTGATAGCATAGGACGGCCAATTTATACTCTATTCTTGCTTTTATAGGTAACCAGTGAAGCTCGTGGAGCAGTGGTGTTACATGCTCTTGTTTTGACTTTTTAAGTACCATTCTTGCAGCATTGTTTTGTATCATTGTTTTCATCACACAATAAAAACGGTCCAACAAGTAATTCTAATTCTTTTCAAATGAAAATTAAATATAGGGTTAATATGCATTACTCAGTCAACTGTATGAAAGCTAGAGCTTTACAGGCAACAAAAGAACTTCACCACCTGTTTATTTTCATCTAGTTAGTTATGTTATGCACTCCCATTAAAACTTAATCATATGTCAATACTGACCATGTTTATTGAAGCAAACAAAATAATGTAAAAAGCTAAGCACCAATTTTATTTCACTTAGAGCCTGTGAAACACTTGGCTTACATTAATTCTTGGAACACCACCATTTTCTCCATCCAGTGCAGTCCTCTCGAGACATGGCAACAGAAAAACCCATGAGTAATATGTAGTACTGCAATAAGTTTTAGAGTTTCAGTTTCAGTTTTCAGTTTGCTTATACAGGCCAAAGCCAATCACATAACAAGATGTAGAAAACAATCCAGACACATGCACACATAAATGTGCAACATTTGTCTGTAACATGTCTCACTTCATAAGCCCAAAAGAGTAGAATTAAAACCCTATTGCTTGACTGACATTTCTTAGGTCTATGCATACATGCTTTAATATTAGGGCTGTTGGCAGGCTCAGGATTAGGCAAGGGCAAGGGTGGGGTTAGGTATGGAGAAGACACAGGCCAGGTTATTTTATGGTGACATTTCTTCACTGCCATATCAACCTCTATGTTTTATTATTCATGCGCAGTCTTGTACCTTTCTACTCATAATTAAGGTCAGGTTTCATACAACTCTAGAACTTTAAACATGATTTTTAACACACCTAAATATAATAAAACTGTTAGACCTACAATATGTGCAATAATTTTTACCATCAATGTCAGCTTCATTACTAGATGGTGGCATAAGTTGTTGACATTGCTCTCCATGATCTTCAACACATGATATGAGGTCACTGCTGGCACACAGTTGTATGGAAAAAAACCACTATATTTTACTTCAAAACCTATGTTTTTTGGTGGGGCAGTGTATTCACTAGACTATTCAATCATGCAATTCACTCCTTGAAATGTCAAAATCCTTGAAAATGCATTCAACATGCACTAATATTCCATGTTTTCTGTGCAGAAACAGAATAGAATTTGAGAAAAATAAAAAATGACCCTCAAAAAGCCCACCCAAATTTATGAGATGGGGGCAATGTCATCTCCATCTAATACAATCTGGAGAAAACACTATGGGTGAAGGAAGGGGTGACCACAACCAAAATTTTAAAGGAACTTTTGATGCAAAAATACTTACTTTCTGTCAGGAGCCAGAAAAAAATGTGTCCCTGTGACACAAACTAATAACACTGTAGTTCCAGCAGTGGCCCTTTCTCATACTGTAGTAGGTCTAGACTGTCATATTCATAAGCCAGTTGGGCCCTCACCAGTAAAGGTAAGTTTTAACAAAGAAGTGACCACTCCTTTTACCAAAATCCTAGGATCCCCCAATGTGTGCTTTAGTAAAAGAAAAGAAAATATTCTTCAAAGGGTCTCAGTTAAGAATCTTTTATAAATGGTGCGTTTCCTTTCCTAAAGGCTAAGCGAATGACTTTGGATATATATACAGTCAACAGTGTGATGTCTGTGCATGCAGTGTCAATTGAACTATAATACAAGATCTGTGTGCCTACACGCCCTGGCTTGGTTTTGGCAGTTTCTGCATTAGTTATCCACATTTTTTCTTGTGGTTCTAGAAAGAAAACATCATCTTTTGACTCTGTCTTCAAAATGCAATTTTGGAAGAACTTTATAACTTATTCTAAATAGATACTGGCAGTGGCTGCCTATAGTATAAACATGCCCCTAATTTGACTAGCCTAGCCCTATAGAGAGTCAGACACAATAAATTTGGGCTTTATTGAGGCATTATGACTCTCTCTATTATATAATAAAGTCTGGCTTTATTCAGACTTCGAGTCTCAATAAAGTCGGGCTTTATGGAGAGTCATTGTTGTGAACTTTGTCCAGAGCGCATAATTTATAGTCAGTGACAGTTCTTTGTTTGATATTATTATTACAACACATGAGCAGTCTAATACCCTTAACTTATTAAGTCTAGGTCCTTTTAGGGAATGTATGAATATCCTACCTTGGAAAGCATGTTGATGTGCATACTGTTCATAGTCAGACGACCACGCGCAGCACAATGTTTCAGGAATCAGGGCACCCGTGTGGGTAGCTTATCATTTGATCCATGTGTTGTTTTAGTGTCACATGGCTATGATTTACTATGAACATAAGCCTCTGGGCGCAAAGTTGTCCAAAACAGCGTGAAACAACCACTGTCGGACTGCGAAGACAACGGCCTGTAGCATCTACTTCCTAATTTAATGGAATAGAAAACGGACCAACATCTCAACATCTGTTTAACTTTTTTGCCATTACAGCTTACTGTGACTGCCCCTTTATCATCTTGCCAGAAACCCTCCAACATTACTGGACACTGTTTAAGCCATGGGTCGTGATAGACAGCATTAGAACTGGAGAAAGAGACACACACACACCCTAAGAAAAAGAAAGAGAGAGAGAGAGAGATTCGGGTGGGGCGGGGCGGGGGTGGGGGCAATGGGCCAAAATGAAGAATAGTACATGATTGACATTACAGTGGTCGTTATGATTATGCAGTACTTCTTCCTGGATCTGAATAAGTATGATAATATCAAAGAACAGATTAGAATAATTTGAAGGCTAATCCTAATCCTCCGGACTAGTTTGGCTGAGTCAGATCATTAAGCATAACAAAGGGATGCAGTGGTAAGGAGTAATGGACTACAGACAAATGCGGCATGGACAAGGCGAGTGCCTTTTAATTTTATATTGCCTTCATGTCCTGACTACCAAGTCCCTTAATGAGGTCTTTTCAGACGGGTCAGTTACACGTGATTTAGGGATTGCTAGGCTATTTTGATAAATGACGAGTAATCATACATGAGCAGAGCATGTAAACAAACCAACGTGTGAGCAAGATTTCCTAGGTCACGTGATGGAGCTGAAAATACCTAATTGGTCATCTCGAGCTAGGCCTTTTTCTCGACCTAAATGAGTTACCTTGTGGCTCTCCATAAAGTCAGAACTTTATTGTAAGTCAAAGTCTGGCTACCTCTCGGGACAGCACCGATTTGGTAATAATATAGTTCATTTAGTCTTACACTAGTCTAGTCATTGAATCGGTGCTGTCATGAGACAGGGCCCAAAATCTCTACAAAGTCACACTTTATTAGTTCATAAATTACTGAAACTTTGAATCTGATTCTCCACAGACATGGAGATTAATCCAATCCTTTGGATTTTGCCTTTTCATCTTGCGGAAGGATTTCCATACTCGCCTCATCGCCAACACAAGAGAATAATCGTTATGGCGGTGACTGAATGGAGATCGAACCCGGGGAAAGAATTGCAAATGAGATTAATACGCCCAACCAGAACTCTTGCTTATCACTGCAACCCAAAACCTAGACTAGACTCTATCCCTACCCTAAACCCATCCTCTAATTCTAAAGATGTCCCTCAAAACAGGGTCAGGAGAAACAGGCATGAGTCTCATTCAGAATTCCTCTCCATCTTGCACTGATTTCCAATTCAAAATTAATGCATAGACTAGTTATTTTACCATGAAAACATGGATGTCAACATCAATGTTGTTCCTACAAGTAGTTAGTACAAGGCATGCCCACCTCTGGTGTGTATACGGTGTGCTTGTGTGACACACTGAATGACTGACACAGGCACAGGAGGGTGGACTCGATAAACATTCAAAGGAAGTGACGAAGTCCACCCTTTCGGCACCAACCGTTCATAATACAGGAGAAGTATTATTCTATGGCTAAAGTCTACTTTTCCGTTTGCATCATAAAAAAATTGAACACCTCCACTACAGCTTTGTATCGTCATATTGTGACTCACAATGTTCCCTTCTCTTCGTTTCGATGTAACAAGTGCTTCAGGTTGATGTGGCGTTTGTATTTTTGTGTTGACACACAGTAGACAGGAAGCCAAATCTGATTCGCGAAATCGAGGCTCTTTTCCGCTCCTGCGCAGCACTTAAAATCCTTTGATCGACGGGCGCTTGTTTTGACAATCGTTCTACTTGATGTTTGTCGTGTTGGATCTGCTGTTATGAAGGGGTAAGTCTGTTACAACATTGAGATGTGTAGAGTGGTCACCAGAAAACTGATGACAGATCTAAAATCTGGAGTTTTAACTGTTGTTTCAAGTTTTTGTTGCTTATTTTTTGTCTTTTTTGCTCGTGGCCCCATTCCAAATGAATCACAGTCAATGGCAGCCTTGGCGTCCTTACCAACCATCATTCAGCTATTTAGCGCCAAGGTTTTTGTAAAGTAAGCATAGGTAAGACTTGTTGTTTGTTTTTTTTACGCAATGGCACGTTCAAATCAATGATTTAAATTATCTGTGCAAAAGAATTTCGACTGACTTCTGAATGTGATGTCCTGTTCCACGTTGGTTGAGACCGGGAGGGTGACAAAACATGCTCCGGCGTGCGCGAATGTGTCGCTGCCGCCATCGTACACACTGGCATGTTCGAGGAATGGTTACGCTGTCACTGGAAAAAAACAACAACATGAAGTTATACATTAAAGTAATGCCCAGTCGTACAAGAATTGATAAATTATTTCACAGAATTGTAAATTATACACTAGTCTAGATCAATATTCTTCTATTCTAGGCTGATCTTACTGAATCTTAGATCTAGCCTACCTGAGTTAGTCTAGAATAACGGAGTATTATAGAGTAGTCTAGGGGAAATACCATTGATTGAATTATCGTCAGAAGTCAAAAGATTTTTTTTTAAAAATCCTATAATAAGAAATTACCATCCATCACAGTTGCTGAATAGTCAATGTGAGCAAAAAAGTTTTAAGCTGGGTTGCCTAAATCTGTTTGTAAATTCTGATGCTTTTAATGGATATTGGTTGCCAACAGTAAGTCCATAGAACATGGAATTATTAAAGCCTTAGATTATTCCGTAGCGGTGAACTTATTAGTTATTCACAGTATAGACTATGTTATTAAAATGAAGTAATGCTCTATACACCACTCAGAGCACTTGTACAAACTGAAATTAAAATTCTTCAGTTTTCTTTTATTTCAGTGTTTTGATTATTAATTAGTAACATAGTGATCCACAAATGTTTATCTTCAGATTTATATCAGTGCCCCTCTTGTGTTGAGAAGAATATGGCAACCCAAGTCACCCCTAGGGCTATGCCCACAGACAGGTATAGTTGAGAACCTTGTATGGGGGAAGGATTATGATGCTGATATAGTTTCTCTTTCAGTGTCGGTAATTTTCCAAATGGCTGTTCAGATTCTGTTCCTAACCTGGCATTTTTACAACTCTGAAACTGTCTATTTAATTTGAAGTGTCCATTTTAACAGGTTCGCTTGCGGCTGGGAAGGGAGTTAAAAAAAAGGCCAAACTTGAGTTCCACATTTTCACTTTTTTATCCAAAGTTTTTATTATATAATATACTTTCAATTTTATGCCAGATGAGGATAACAAAAAGAGGGAGTTTCCATGTTTCTAAAAACAGACTTCAAAGCAATAATTCTTTTTCAGGACACACCTTTATGAGATTTGTATCTTTTATTTAAACAGGCTGTCTAGTCATACATAGTTATTAACAGTTGGTATGAATTGTTTTTTCCAGGCCACCAGACATTTTCACTTCTCCTGTATTTCCAAGGACAAAATGCAGTTTGTGGGACAAGACAAGCACAGGGCAAACTGTTTTCTTACACTTGGGCTATTACAGGTTTGCTCTCATCAGTCACAGTCCCTCTGTCGTTTTCTCTCCCAATTTGTCTGTCATGTAATTTTTGTTCCATTCGTTTCTTTCTTCCTTCGCTTCTTCATTATCTCGATGTTTATGCAGTTAGGACTTTAGGATATTGATACTGTATTATCATGTCAGGATCCAGTGCTACGTTAATTATTGACATCCTGATGCCCATGATTATGAAGCAGCTGGCTTATAAATATTCAAGCACTGAAATTAATGTTGTATGAGTCAGGCCTGTCTGCTTCTGACAGTGTTAGAACACTATGATCTATGTAGGACAGGGTTTCTCTACATAATACTTGCTAGTTCAGTGCTGTTATCACTGTAGAATGTTAGTAACTGCCAATTTGATTATGTTCTCAGTCAGGCATGCCTGCATATTGATCAGTACTGCAGTCTCTCATTCAGAACAGTAGTATTATTAAGTTCATATGACATTGGTGTGCAAATACGTGTTAAGGAAACACCATCAGTTTATTACACATCTTTTGCCTTTATCACCAGAAAACCAACAGTTTGTATACCTGAAAAGATTCTTCGTCTTGTCCAGCACCAGTGTGAAAATTATGGTCAGCTCAGTCATATGCTGATTGGCTCATTAGTGGTGGAGGATGGTAAGTTCTAGTATCTTCGTGCTGTGCAGCTGCTGAAAAACTTCCTGTTGATGCGATTTTAAAAGTTCTGTTGGTTTTATATAAAAAGGAAACAAGTAGAAAATATCTTCACCCATCAATTAGTTTCAGGTTCATCATTTTAGCACAAAATAATTTTTTAAAAATTATTCATTAAAAGCTTATATAAAGTTTTAAAATCTACCAAATGGTTTGTTTTCATCCAAGCAATAATTCTGCAACACATAAAACAGTTTCACACTATATTATAATTAGCAAGCCAGATTCAGTTACTGTTTTTTTTTTTGCTTTTGGAAAATTCCTAAAATCATGTTGCGCAAAGCTGGCTTGCAAGCAACATTTTTGTATTTCTTCAGTGACAACTTGTATATTATTACAGCCAAGCCACTCACTGCCTTGTTCTCTGTCTCTTTCAGTTATTCTTCCTTTCTCTCTATGTAGTTTATGATCCAAACACCTAGTGCACATTTATGAGATAGGCAGACCAACCAACCAAGTAACGAGTCCCAGCAGTTGTTCTTCTCACATGTGTTTGTTGGCATCAGCACACCTAGATGCGAACATCACAGGACAATGATGATGTCGGTGAAGTACAGACGTAATTTTTTTTTCTCACAGATGGTGAAGGTGTTCAGTTCCAGGTGGACAGACTGGACACTAGACCCAACATCCCTCCAGATGGGTCTGGTCTAGCTCCTGGTGATCTACTTATTCCTCTCGAGGTAAGAACCTGTGGATCATGGCAAAGAGGATCTCATCTATACCTGTTACTGTAAAACGCAGCAGCTTTTATTTTTTGTTCTTTTTTTTTTTTTTTTCAAAAATTTACTTGTCCATGTCTAAATACACAAATGACATCTGCGAGATCAGTATTTGGCAAGTGTTAATTGTAGTTCCAGGATAATGATGGGCCATTTTCCATGACTTTGATTTTTCTTTGAATTGTTCAGTTTTGCTCATACTTAGTGAGGTGGTGCCAGAATTGTAATTTAAACAATAGGTTTATCAGTAAGCATTGAAGAATTCTGTTCAGGAAGTCTTCACATTTCTGAAGTTGAAGCCATTTTCAAATAGGTAACCTGGTAGCGCTATTGCACGACATATAGTTACCAAATTCACTGTAACTCAAGCAATTTAAACTATATTCATTCTCAGATAACATTATCACACGGCAGTTAGGACTCTAGATTATGTTTATTCAGACAAAGATCTATCAGGATTTTACCATTCCTCTGATTTTAGGTTGCCAACAACTCAGCCAAGGAAAGATCTGGCACTGTTGAAGACTATGCATGTGCTCTCAAGGTTAGAATAGTGTTTTACCTCCCTGGTTTCCTTTTTCCGTGCATCCTGTTAGATTTCATTTTGTCCCTCTGTTTTCTTTTTCTTTAGGTTTATATTTCTTAATGTTAATAATGGGCAAATTTACGTAGATATGTGCTTGCAATGTCAAAAGCACTTGGACTTAACAGGACTTTTAGCATGATGATATATCAGTTGTACTGGGAAATAATGTTGCATTGTTCTATACTATGTTAAAGCTACAATGCAAATTTGTCTTGATAAAAGAATGCCAGAGCTTTTCAGGCTTGTCAGGTTGAAATCAGTGCTTTTCTAATTTCTTGCAGCGTTTACAAGACAGGTGTTGTAGCAAAGACAGCATTGACTTATGCAGCTTCCTCCTTCTCCGTGGCTGGGGATCCTTCTACAGTAATGCACATACCTCTGTTGCACACCTGGACTTTGACATGGTCACAATGGCAACTGTTTTCAAGGCCACCCCTATCATGCCTGTTCCCATTGTGTTGACAGCTTTGTCCAAGAACTTGGCAGGTCCCATGAGTCTAAGCCAGATGCAGGGATCCCCAAAATCTGGGTTAGTGATCATTCACCCTTTTTTTTTTTTCCCTCCTTTTTTTCTCAACAAGTTGTGGTGTCATTTTCTTTCTGTACCTTTTCACAAATAAACTATGGTTGCATTAAGCACTGATTTCATCAAATCTACAACTACTCAGATAATTTGGGAACTTGAAATTTGTTGTCTTTTATCATTACTAACATGTGGTATAGACTTTTATTGTCACAAATGTTTGTGAAGTGGCACACAGACTTATTTATATGTGAGTTTGGGCGTTGTTCTTTTATACTAGTTGGCGGGCCTTCAGGAACTACACGGAGCATTCCATTTTGATAGATGTTTCATCTGTGTAGATTGCATCTTCAGCTTCATGAACTTAAAAAAGATATGAAGTATGTCTTCCTTCAGTGGTTATCAGCACTCATTTAGAGAACAGGCATACGCTGGCATACTGTAATACTGTATATTGTTCACTGGAAATTGAAAATCCTTTTCTTAGATACATTATTGTCTCATCATGTTACTCTCTCCCTCTCTCCTGGCAGGTACCTGACCATGGATCATACACGGAAGCTGTTGCTGGTGCTAGAATCAGATCCAAAGACTTCCACCTTACCTGTGGTGGGCATGTAAGTTGTCCTTGGCAGTTGTCATATGTAGAAACAGTACCACCAGACATTGGGAATCTTTGAGTGTAATTCTGTTGACCTTTTTGCTTGCAATTTTCATGATTTTTCTGGACGTAATAGATTACAGCATTGCACACCATGGGAAAACTCATCTCCATTATCCTAGTTTCCATTTTATGTTATCTTATTTTTATTCATACATTAGTTTGCCTAGTATCTTTGGGGTGGCGGAGGAGAGGTCTCTTCATTTGAGTGCAGTTACTACGGTTGATTTTTCAAATGTAACTATTTTATGGCAGATATTATTTAGCACAAGAAATCACTGCCAATACTAGGAAAATGTTATTAAGCCTCTAAAGTTTGTTTCAAATATCAGATGCTTCAACAAAATTATATTGACATCAAGGACGTGACTTGAGCCATCATCTTAAAATTACTTATCAATATTCAGAAGTTGGTTTCCAGTTCTGTAACTTGAATACTTATGTAACTGGCTAATTTTTCATTAATTTTATATTGCTTTGACAGATGGATATCCGGTGTGGAATTTGTACAGCATCCTTTTGTGTGGGCAGCCTGTCTTAGATATATTCACAACTCACATCTTCAGGACAGGTGAGCATGGTCTTCCTTTGACTTTTACCCGCGTAAAAGAAAGTGTTGCCTCAGTTCTCATCCATCCACTACTCCTCCACAAGCTGGTGTCACATTGTTTTATGTATTAATGGCAATCTAAGAGGTGCTAGTGTCAAGGCAAAATGATAAGACAACCAACACTGGGTCTCCAGGCAAGGTGGTGGCATGGACCACAGGGTCTGGCACTGTTAACAAGATTGCCTATACATATTTAATTCATTGAAATAATTAGGAATTTGGCGGTCACGCTGTCACAACTTTTGTCTCAATGAGTGTTTCAGAGCGCTTAAAAAGATCTCTATGTCTCGGGGCATGTGTATTATGCTTTTCTTTAAATTTTAAAAGAAAATTGTGACCGTGACAAGTAGATCTGATGCTGAAACAGTTCAAACCAGCATAGGCCAAGATAGAATCTGGTGAAAGTTCAAAATTATAGACTTGTCACCAATTCACTTTATATTAGCAGTCTTTTCATAACATGTGTCAGACTGTATTGCAGAAAACTATTAACCCTACACTCACTATTCTTTGTGTGAATCGTTTTTTCAGGGTTTGCACACCACCTGAAGAGTTTCTGTTGGTGCTGTACAGTAAACTACATTCTCGGCCAGAATTCTATCAATGTGATACCACATCTGGCAATGTCAGTTTACAGTTTGAGTTGTACTCAGGTCACGAAGTGACAAACATGACAAAGGTACTTTAGCTGTTCATTCGTGCTGTGGTTTTGGGAAATAGAGGTTAGGGACTGGAGTGAAGTCATGAAACTTTATATGTTTGGTAGACAGCGAAATGAGATTTTGTGACTAGAACAAGAATTAAGGGGTCATATAGCTTCAACTTTTTGTTTCAGTTAGAGGATTAAGTAGTCTGTACACAAAACTACTGATTTTACAGGTGCATGATTAGTAATTGTGAATAAATTGTTAAGTTTTATAACTAAAGCTAGATTACTTTTGTAGTGAAAAACTCTCCTTAAATTGTGATTTCTATGAACTTTTTCCATAGCTTGGGGGTGACCCCCTGTTACTTCTTTCAAGTAAATCTCAGGCCATGATAATGCTAGGCCACAAATTTTTTCTTTATGTAATGACAATGCACACATTCAGTTTTTACATATATGCAGGTTGTCAAAAAGTAACTCAAGCATCATATTGACTGGCTGCAAGAATGCTTTTTATTCATTTGCAGCACAGAATAGAAGGAGGGAATGGTAAAGCCTTGGGATGATATGACAATGAAAAGAACAATGAGTTTTTATAATGAGATTGCATTTTGACAACTAGGCTAGAGTTTTTCAGTCTTCTATAAACGTCTGTGTCTAACTCCTTACCTGCGCAGGCCCTCACCAGCCCAAAATCTGAAAACTTCTCTGAGGTTGAGATGGGACCTGTTGATGCTGGAACCAAGATGGAAATATTTGATGCCGCCAAAGCCAAACATGGGTTGCATCGGTAAGAGTCTGTTTTCCATTTGACTTGCTTTTATTCTCAGGGCCGGGAATGCCTCTGGTCAAACTGAATTTTGTTTTGTGTAATGACAATCTCTGAAAATTAGTATGTAACACACAGGCCATAGCCAAGAGCCCAGAAAAATTCAGCAGGTTACTCTCTTGACAGTTCCTTCCTAATAGAATCATGATTTGTCCTCACTGCTTTAATCACACTGTTAGACAGCCAGCAATCTTTCTGTCCAGTCATGATATATAAATGTTCATTTGTTTGTTTGTTTTCAGGGCTAACAGTGAGATGGAAGATGGCTGGATGAATAAGCAAGAAGACATAGAGCCCCGATCAGCACCAACACCTCATGCTGATAAGGTTAGAGACTGTTACCTTAATTTGTCAGACTGCTCTAGGCGTCAGTATGAAGTTTACCACAATCATTAAAATATACCTGAAATCTGGGAATTAACCCTTTCACTACATCATAATTTTCAAGGCTGATGTAATTAAATTGCCATGAGTTCATTAGCCTGTCCATAGATTTGTGTGAGTTAAGGTTTAATGGCGCTTCAGCACAATTATAACTATGTTGCACCTAGGTACATAGGAATAGTTCATTACATAGAAGTTAAGACCTAGGGATATATTGGATATGACATGGAAATGCTACTTCTAGGACACGCATGTATGTCCAAGTGCTGTTTAGACCAAAAAGGTATATGAATATCATACACAGGGATGGAGTTAAGGAAGCAAAAAGAAAGTAATAAATGTGAAGTAAATTTGGCGAGCCCTTCTCATGATATAAATTTAAATGAATCTATTGTTGACGGAATTTTAATGTGTGTGGCATTATGTCATTTAGATTGTGCCAGCATCTACAATATTATGTGATAGCAAATCCTGTTATCTCCACCAGGTCCCAGTGTTTCACCCTGTAGTGCCTGATGTTTCAATATTGTGGACAGAACCATCAGATACATACAACAGTGTGCCCAAGTCATCATTTTCTTCACCTTATAATAACAGCATCAGACATCCACAGTCATCAAACTTTCCATTCATTGGTGCCAAATCTGTGATATCCCATTCTGTTCCCAACCCATCCATGTCAAGTTCATCATTTAGACAACCTCTTCCAGGTCAAGGTGGTTTTTCCCTTCCAGGACAACAGGTCCATTCACAGGGATATCAGAATTTCCACAGTCATTCACAGTCATTAGCATCCCAAGTACAACCACCTTTGTCTCAGCAGTACTCACCTCAAAGCCAAGCACAAGAGCAGCCTCTTCACTTCCAACCGTTGCCTTCTCAAACTGCACCTTCTCAGTTCCATGGCCAACACTTGCCAGCCTCTGCCAGCCAGACACCTTCGGCTGTACAGTTTAGCATGACCCAAAGGCCCAGCAACTTCCAACAATCTGCACAGGCTTCCTCTCTTCAAGGAGGAGTGCCTTCAATCTCAGCTGCCAGAATTCTCCCTGGAGGACCACATGGAAATCCCCCTAACTCAGGTTTAAGTTCACTAAGCCCTCAGATAAATATGCATCAATCTACGCAGTCTACCTCTCACTTTCCTACCTATCAGACAGCCAGAATAGATATACCACCAGGATCCGCAGTGACTGCAACACAGCCATCTAGAAACACTTCATGCCAGTGGGATCAGCAACCACCACATATATATAATCCCCAGCATACTGTCAACAGAAATAATAATTTCCCTTTTGCAACAGAGAGTGAAAGGAATAGATTGCAGACTTATAATTCCAACAATCAAGGGCAGATGGGATCTTCAGTAGGCAATCATGTAATACTACCACAGCAAATGCAGGCTCAAAGAATGCCTCATTCTGTTCCATCTAATATTATGTTTACTCCAGCGCCCAACTCAAATCAAACTTCTTTAACACATGAATTTTATGACAACTTGCCCCCGTCTTCAACCACAGCAATGACCTCTTGTGGTCGGATTGTTGCCACTGGCAATACTCGAGCCTCCAAGCAGACACACCCACCACCCTGTCACCCATCCTCGACAAGAGATTGTCAGAACCCTATGACATTCTTGAAAACAGTCCTAGAAGAAACTTCTCCATCATCATCATCATCAGGCTCATTATTGTCCCAAGCTGCGGGCCAGGCAGAGGACAGGAAGTCATTGAATACCAATATCTCCCACTCTGATATGACCATTGCTAGTTGTCATGGAGCAAACACCAGCGAGTCGGGTCATTCC
The DNA here is from genome assembly GCA_033807755.1 of Ellobium chinense. Taxonomy (NCBI): domain Eukaryota; kingdom Metazoa; phylum Mollusca; class Gastropoda; order Ellobiida; family Ellobiidae; genus Ellobium; species Ellobium chinense. The sequence continues at coordinate 599,761 of JAWQUT010000039.1, read as the reverse complement.
AATACTAACAACAGTGGGAGGTCTAGTGACGATGATAGTGGGCTTAGTGTTACCCCAGATAGACATAATCCATCTCCTGAAGAGCAAGCTGTGATGTCGTCATCTTCACTTACTGTAGGCCCATCCTTACCTAAACTAGTAGTGGCTAACAGTATTGCTGCCTCAACACAGCCCAGTATAGATAACGTTAACTGGAACCAAGTCCCTCCAGAAATTCGCACTCTGCTCATCCAGCAGAATGAACAACTGAAGCAGCTGCAGCAACAGATTCAGGTTCTCCTTCACAACCAATCCCAGTCCTCTGCCCAGAGCTCACCATCAAGTTTGGGTAGGAAAGACCACAGCACTACTTGTTCAGTGGCTGTCAACACAACTGGTACTGCAGAGGACAGCATAGAGAAACAGTCCCGTTCCCACAATTCATATGATCATCGATCTGTACAGACAAGTCCATTGAAGCCATTGTTGCCAGCTTATATAGGCTCCCCAGTTTCACAGCAGGAATCTGTATCAAGAGGGAGACAAGAAGGTAGGGATAGTATTTGTGGTGTTCTGGCCACATTTTAACTTACTGACAACTTAGTCACAGAACTTCTATGTGTCTTGCATCGGCAAATGACTATCATCATACATTTAGCATCATATCAGTCCTTAGATGATTGCCTTGAAAACTATAACATCAGGCACTATGATGGACTTAGACAACAATGATAATAAAGGTTACTCATAGAAGATATACTAATTGATACAAGAAACCTGTTAAGTATCTAACAAAAAACCATTTCTATATGAGATCAGTGCCCCAAGAGTTGTATCATTTGGAAGGATTTTTTTTTTAATGGAAGCATATATTTATTTCATTTTACCTTGGAAAGGTTTCAGGTTTAATTAGTGGAAAAGTAATAAAAAAAATTTTTTTTTTTGCTGCACCATACAGAAAGGATTACTGTGTCACAGTATTCCACTTTTCATTGCTATATTCTGAGTAGTAATGCTCTTCCTTCTCGAAGATTACCTACTAATAGGTCAGTCCCATAGTATAATGATACAAAATTACATGGTTAGGGATTTATAAATTCTTATAAGATAATTAGCTTTATAAGTTGCTTGTGGCTATTCTTCCTTCCTAAAAGATCTAATGAAATCCATATGTGGGTAACATTTACAATGAAGACTATTTCCCCAGTCTGGCACTTTGAACTGATCTTTTTCCAGATGTCTCAGATAGGTTAGCCACCCCGTCAGATATTCGCCACAATGGACCTATGCCTATGAACAGTACTGCATATGAGGATGGACAGTCCAGCCAGAACTCTGTCACAGCTGTGCACAAATCTTCAGGAGAACCATCCCAGACATCCTCTGAGGATGATTTGAACCAGGGGGCATTGGTGGATGCAATGGCCAGCTTGCCAGTGTGTGAACACACTGTGAACTCTGTAGCATCAGAGATGCTTGTAGACATGCCAGATTATGTCTCATCCTATGGTGACAGGTAAATTGTTTATATTATTAACTCATCGAGACCATCCTGCTTACATTTGTCCACTGGAATTATGCCTCTAGTTATTTTTTATTGAATTCTATAATACAGTTGGCTCCCTATGAGTCGACATTGATTTTCGGGATAAGTCAATCTTTTTTCACAGAACCTCCCCCATGCTTTATGTTCTGCTGTAAAGTCAAAATGCTTGAGTCGACATCGACTTAACCATAACAACTCTCAAGTCGATCTACATTTAAAGAGCCACTCGTTGATTTTTCTATCAATTTAGATCGGCTAAGTCGATGTCCAGAATTTACCCACTCCCGTCCCCTCGCCTCAACTCAACAAACCCCTCGCCTCAAGTCAACGCTATGTCGACTCTTCTTTGTGCTATTGAATGAACGTGTGTAACATCCAAAAACTTATCAGATTGGGCTCACATTCCTCCCCCTTAATAAAGAGAGAGTACTATATGCCTTTCCACCCGGTTACAGATGTGTTGTATACAAGTGAAAGTTTCATCTCAAATTGTCTATCCATCTCCAGTTGTCCATTATTGCCAGGTATTTCATTAAATATCAAACACATTCTTCTGAACAACTTTAATTTTGGTACCATTGTATACAGAAAATTAAATGCACTGTATAATGATCTGCATTAAGTGTCATTAGAGGGCTTGAAAGTGGGAAAAGAAATCGTGATATTTAAAACTTTGGGAAAGTTTGAAATGCATTTAAAGTATCTTACTGAGGCAGCAATTTTATGAATCAGTTTGTCATGTAATTTTCTTCTTGTCTTCCCAGATCCCAGTTTGAACCTAGTTCTGCCAGTGTTGGTGATTTTCCAGGAAACTGCCCGGTAAGAGAATTATTTATGACTGTCATTGGAGTACACTCAAGCATGATTACTGCATATTTTATGGGACAACTATATTGTTTTGCATTAGGCATGATTTGCAGTATTAATAGGTCTGAGCAAACTTGAGTCATGACTTCAAGATTTTCAGAGAGTTTCAGTTTAACCCTAGATTCATGTAGAAGATTTTCTCATCAAATGTGTTTAACCATGATTGGAAATTGCATATATAGTATTGGTGGCTTACAGCGATCTTTTTTCCTCATTTTATGCGAATTATCATTTTCTCTTCAGTTTATCATCTTATTATTATAATTATGGACTGGACAAAGGGGTATCTCAGTAAATAGCATTTTCTCTGATATTACTTGTACTAAAAGTCTAGAGAATCATTCTTACTGGCTGCCAGAAGGATTCTTGTCACTTATATTCTGGTAATATAAATATTGAGACTGAACCAAACAAAAAAAAATGTTTTTAATGTGGCTGCCGAACATTGGTAATATGCATACAGTTATCATTTACCTCTCTTACAAAGGGCTCTGTTTCCGCACACCTGTTCCTAATCATACTTCTTGTGTTTACAGGATGAGTCATACTCAACAGTGGCAGAAGATGCATCAGATCCTAAGCAGTACTACAGCCAGTTGATGGTGAGTTAGATATATTGCCGAAACTATACTACTATTCAGTGGCCATTAACAGAAATCCAGAATATCTGTAGTGATGATACTTGATTCGGGTTCAGAGGAGAACACCATTTTTATAGGCATGGTTTATTAGGACCCTGCCTACACTTTCATGATGAAAGCAAATGAAGTTCGTCTTGGGAAATCACTACTGTTTTCTGCAAGTAGTGTGATCTCAGTATTGCTTCCACAAATTAACATATCACCTGATAAATTATTCCAGACTAGAAAACAAGGATAGCAATAGCAAAGAACAAATGTCCAAAACAAGATCAACATTTGAGTTTCTATTCCACATGGAAGTTGCCATGTCATTTTTACTTATATGAGTTTGCTTATTAAGACACCCATTCTTTTCATGTCTAATCTTCAGTTTTCCACATTTTTTTTTGCATTCTGCCATCCTAGTAGAAATATTGTGCTTACAATAAAATTCAATAAAACTTACAATTTTCTAATCTTTCCCACTCCTTCATCCTCTTCCCATCTCCTCTCCTCTCCTCTCCCCTCCTCGTNCCCACTATAAACTGAAACATTCATAAAGTTTGGAATTGGAAGCTTGGAGTATGTAATCATGAGAAATCAGTTGTGCCCTTGGTTATACCAGATATTGAAATGAGTTACTTCACACAGTTGCATTTCATGGAAATTTGAGTGCCCAGTGTGCTTTCACTTATGTCGGTACACAGATGTGATGCTCTACAAATATGAGATCTTAGCAATCAACTTTTGGTGCTAATGATCATTACTAATGGTTTAACTGTATGCCATGTCCCTTTACTTCTGACAGAAGAACATTCAGATGTTCTTGACCAACAGTGACAGTCAGGACACAGAGTCTGGTGATCAAACCTTTGGCCAAGCTGAGATGACCCTTGAAGCATCCTCTGTTAAGTAAGTTGAAAGCCAAATCATCACAAAGGAGAAATCACAGTACCTTAAGACCCTGTTCTCCAGTGTGCGCGAAATCCCACATGCCCGCTGCCCGAGGCATGTGGTTTTGGAGTCGGGCGCCTGGTTTAGGAGGAACTCACATGCCCAAATGGCGTCTAGATCTCAGTGGCAAGTGCACTCAGTGTATTTGACCTTGCATTTTGTAAAGCAAAATTTCTGGTTTTGTAACTAACAGTTTGTAAAATGGGACAGTACCGACTTAATTGATCGCAAAATCGGTACAAAAGGATCGCTAATTAGAGGATCAACGGCCTACGGAAGCGTTCGTTTTTGTAGTCATACTTGCAGGAGAGTCAGTCTAGGCCTATGCCTATCCTTAAAAGAAGAAGAACAAAGTCAACCTTTCTCTGTCCTTAAATGTAGGAGAGGACCGAGGTATAAGGTGTTACGTCCCTTCGTGGAGTCATGCAATTTAAAAACAATGACCCCGTTCTACGAGGAAAACGTGCCGCTCCGGGCAAAAACAAACGAGCTGTTTGATGTTGAATTATTTACAAAAATACTCCACACTCTATCAGTTGGGAAGGCGAAAGAAGCATATACCGCATTTTTTGCTAACAAATGATAATGTTTCACAAAAATGTAACACAGCAAGTCGGTGTCATAATTTGTTTCGGAAACATTGTGAATTTTGTATAAACCTGATGACTAATGTACCGGAAGCTCGATCAGGAGTAAACAAAAGTGAAAGTAGACCTACTGTAGGAGGTTGTATAAAGTCTAGCTGAACCAGATGTGAGCTTTCTGAAGTATACAATACAGCAGGGGCAGTGCCTGGTAAGGCACCTAAAAGGCAAGTAACAGAGAGCGAGGAGGACAAGAAAAAAAGGCTAAAAAAAGTATGAAGAGAGACGTGACAGACAGTTCCAGGCTAGCTGGAAGAATGACAGACCATGGCTGTTGTACCTGGAGAATAAGCCCATGATGAGGTGTGCATGGTGCACAGAAGGAGACAAGGAGGAGGGAAAGAGGATTGCTTTTGTTGATGGGGCAACACCAATGAAGTTAGAAACTGTGAAACAGCATGAGTGCAGTAAGCAACATTTAAAGAACGCTCATAAGTATACCAGAAAAGCTCCGGCTCAGAGTGAGGTGAGGCTGGCCGCTGCCTCATGAAACTAAAGGAGGCAAAATACTCCAGATTAGCCATAAAGTTTTGCACAGTTCATGCCCTTGCGAAAGCAAATCTCAGCTTCTGCACGTACAACACCCTTTATCATGTACAACACCCTCTATCACATACAACACCCTCTGTCACGTACAACACCCTCTGTCAGCTGGACAAAGCAAAAGGTCTGGACATTGGTGACACATACACCTGTGACAAAGCAGCTGCTCAGTTTTTGTGGAGTATTGCTCATTGCTTAAAGGACCAGATAGGTCAAAATATACGTCGGTCCAACTATGTAAGTTGGAGTTTATGAGAGAGTGACTGTAGCTATGGGGGAATAAATTTTGTGCTTCATGAATAGCTTTTGTCACTCATTAATTCAGTACTTTGTGCATAGAGTGGTAATGATGCGCATACTTAATTTGTTATTAATGTAATTTAACAACAACAAAAAAAAACAACAACAACAACTGAACAAAGTTTGACGCTATAGCTTCGAGTTCCATGGGTTGCCTTGTCAATGAACAAATTCATTTCTACCCTTTCGGGCATGTGAAAATCAGTTCGGGCATGTAAAACTTGGAAAGTCACATGCCCAAATGGCATGTGACGTGGAAGAGGATTTCGTGCACACTGGTTCTCCCCAATTAAAGAACTATCCATTACTTAATTCAGTAAGTTTTGATACAAGCACCTACAAAACTAGGTTGTTCTTGCTACAAACAAGGGTTTATTGACAAAGAAAACAAATAAAATATGACATGGTTTCTTTTAGAATACATGACCTTCACAACTTTTCTTGTTTGCAAATTTATGGCACTGAAAATTGTCACTTACAAGTATTTGAACTACTACTTTGTGCTGACACCACACTTTTTAGTGGTCTTTACATGTTTATGCATTTTATTAGACATGCTTTCTCTTGCCATTTGGGCACCAGTTTCAAGCAGCTCTCAGTATGCATATGATATATCTTCTTTTGTTGATCTTATAAGATTTCAGGTCCTTAATTCTGATCCCACATTTTTAGATGTTCTCTTCATGACAGAAATTTCAAATGTGTCAGAGAATTTTTTCTGATCAGTTTTTATCAGATAGAAAGTTTTACAGAAAGTTTTCTTTCAGATAAATAGATAGATCAGCAGATTCACCTCAAGAGAAAGGCTAATATATTCTACAATTTTGCACTGTGCATGTGATTTTGCTGCTGATTCAGGATGAAATTTCGAATACAACAATAATCCCTTTGGTGAATTTGATAGTTTCTTCACAATGCATTTTTTAGTTTGGGCACTTTACAGCCATTTTAAATTTTTTTCTTTCAGATGTGCAGCCTCAGCCAATTCAACATTTGTACCTCAAGTCAACTACATGTCCATGATGCTGGGTTGTGGCTCCGACTCAAGTCAGTCCATGGAGATCAATGCTATGGCCATGAAATATCTCAGTGATGAGCAGCTTACCTACATGGCCAAACTGCGGCAAAACAGCTCCAAACAGTCTCAGCAACCAGGTTATTCAACTAAAATTCTGCAGCGAGTTATCGGTGGCGGCAAACTGCCAGTCAGTGGTTCATGTACACCGGATGTTTCACGTCTGGGAATCTCTCCAAATGACATGACCATGGGGACCCAGAAATATCTAGAAAAGCATGGACTTCTGGGAAATGACACTTCTGTTTTGGACCCTGCTTATAATCATGACTGCTCCATGTGGGATGACATGTTTAAGTTGAAGACAGATTTCAGTATGATGACTAATGGTAGTGATGCCTTGAGAGCAAATGGTAGCCCATTGGTCAGTAGTAAGGATCCTGATATTGTGAACTCCAGTGGCCAGAACATGCCTGGAACACCAGGTCCACTGCCTTCTCCAGCACCCAGCCCTGTCCGCAAGGAGATCATAAGAACTAAGACATCCACTGTGCCTGGAAACAATGACCAGTGGGTGCCTAATCATGTCAGAGCTGTGGGTGTACCCAAAGACCTGGGTGCTTCACCTGTTTTACGGACACCTAAGCAATATCAGAGAGGAGGAACTGTAAATGGGTATGATGAGAATCATCCTCAAAGTCCTGAAGACAAGGGTATAATTATGGGTGGTAGAAATAAAAACAATATCTTCCAGGAGGTGAAGCCACAAGCTTACAGGAATTATGAGACAAGGGGCATGGATTCAAAGGACTCAGCAACAACCGTGACATCTGAGGAGGAAGAAGAGGAGGAGAATATACTAGATATTGAAAAGTTGAAACAGTTGCCAAAATTGTTGTAATGTGTGTTTTCTCTAGACAGTTGTACAGAGTAATGCAAGAGTTTAGCAAATGCTTGTCACAACAGCACAAGTCATGCAGGTCACGAAGCAGGAGAGCCTGTAGACAAATTGTTTCTAGTGCCTTTATTATTGCATCCTTTTGCTGTTATCCTTGGAGAAGCAGTTTAGTATTGAGATGTAATCAAATAAGTGGACTTCCTGGACTTCTTATGTGGCACAGAGTCATCAGCTTGCTTATGGCAAATATCTGCCAATTACCTTCAACAAAAAGAGTTAAAGCAGGTCATTTTGATATGGCTCTGTTTGTGCTAGAGGTCACTTACTTCACTTTCCTTTAGCCTGATGCTGATCTTGCATGTGCATACAGAAGCTGAAAACTGTTGTTTTGTTTTTTACCACCAGGATAAGTATCAAGCTGCAAGAAAGGCAAATGAATGACTTCTAGCACAAGTAGAGACTTATCGTAACGACCAGGCTTTACTCTACATGGTTAATTAGTATACTCAGTATAATCACAACAGCTGAGAATTCTGTGAATTCCAGAGTTACATATATTTTTAATTCATAAACCACAAGTTTCTTTTTGTTTTCAGATTTATTACTTATTTTTTTTTTTTGTACATGAACTATTGAGCTTTAGGAATCATTTCAGTTGTAGATATTTACAAAAGTTCAGTGGTTTTTGGCATTTTTTATCAGTTGTTTTACTTTAGCTGTAAATTTGCATGTTAAGGTCATGAATATTAGCATGGTAAAAATGCCACTGAAAATATGCCTCATACTTTTCACAATACTCTGCTGTGAGTAACTTGCTTAACAAGTAAAATAGAACTGATTCTCCAGTTACAGGAAATCTCCTCTGTGCCAAACAGTTACAGCACACAAAACGTGTCAAATTTAAGACATTCATATCCAGCCAACATAACATTTGTTTAGAGAAAATATCAAAGTTGAATACATCAGTTGTCCATGCTTCCTCGGTCATATGTTGTTTAGATACACAGTATGTTTTAAGTGTTTGACAACACTTCTGTTGAGTTTGTGATTTGTTATGAGGCCAAAGTGTTGCAGACAGAGTTTGATGCAGCAACCACCATGTGTGTAGATTGATTCTTGCTAATCTGAAAAAGCCTGTGCAATTTAAGGAAGAGAAATTTGTAGGTTAAAGAATGAGATGGGCGCTGCTGATCAGTCTGGTAACAGTTACAAGAAACATCTGTGTTCAGTTTTACTTTCACTATTTAACTTGTTAAACACCTTGTGTTATAGAAATGTTTAGATTGATTAATTGATCGATTTTCTTTCTGAAACTGAGTCAGTATGTGACACATTTTTTGAAATGCTACAAAGATTCCATGTAATATGCTGGGTTCTTCTCTCCTCCCTTTCTTCCCCCCCCCCCCCCCCCCNAGTAGCATAAATGTAAAATCCCCAAGTACACTTTTATGCCACAATGCCAGAAACACTAGTAGATTGATCAGTGTCAGAAATGAAGATCCACCATGCCCCTAGAATGACAGCAAAAAATGCGCTTCGAGTTTACAATCACCAGGTTGCCACTTCATTTGTTGTATCTATACCTTACATATGAATCTTGATATTGGAAGAAACTGACAGAGGTAGTTGCAAACCTAGCCATAAACAATGATAGAAGTTTGAGTACATGTAGAAATGTTAAGCTGTTTCAGTATTGGAATGCTCAGCTCTTGTGCCAAATTGCTAACCCTGAACTAGATTTAAGCTTTACTTCCCATGCCTTGTCTTCCAAGTGACACATTTGGATGGTCTCACAGGGCTACTGAATAATTAGTAACTGGGTAGTGTTAAAGGACTACTGAGTAATTAGTAGCTGGATAGTGTTACAACCATGAATGCTGCAGTGTGCAAAAATGCAGTTGCTAGCCAGATGTGATATTATAATGTGTTGAATTTTATGGTTGTTAGCAGATTACCCAAACACACGTTTTCCACTTGTTGTATGTCTGGTATGGCAGTCTGCTAATGACTGTAATAACTATTATTAATGTGCATTATCAATATCATTAGGATTCTGACATTTACCCAGTAGTTCATGATAGTTAGCTCCTAGTCATAGAGAAATACTTTATTATTGTCCATGTATGTATGCTATTTACTATGTGTTCCAGTTACACATAACATCTGTTATTCCACTTGACTAGATTTTAATTGCTCACATTAAGAATTGTAGAGTTGTTTTTTTTCCTTTATGATTTGCTCATTGTATCATAATGTATACACTTGTTTCATAGCCCAACATGATTCACCTTTTGTTAATGATTATGTTTAGCTTACTAATGGATTTTTATTTATTTCTTACTGTGAGTAGTTAGGTTTTTACCATTTAATGTATGAATCTGTATCTGAGATCTGATAGACTGTGCCATAAGAGAATGTTTTCTAGTAATTTATGGTACATGCATTTTTCATGTACATTACTTACAAGCTTAGTTTTTGAAATTTTAAGATCTTAAAGAGTCTTAAACTGTGTCATCTAATCATTACTACCGATATGCAAGCCTCATCTACAAATGGCCATGGACTTTGCCTACCCTCAGATCGATTTGCTTCACAGTTCAAATTTTTATTTAAATTTTCTTTATCTTAATATTTGGTGGGACAGGGAACTGGCAATCTAAAATACCCTCATGCTGTATGAAATGGTTTATTCTTGAAATTCTGGAAACCAGTGCTCCGATGTGAAATGTGCGATTCATTTGAAATTAGTAAAGTGACCCATCATGTCTCTCCCCTCTTACTCCTGCAAGCCTTTATGTATGTCTTTGACAGTATCTTTCTAAATGGTCATCACTGTTTTCCGATTGGTAGTCATAAGTGAACAGTGAAGATTTCCTTGTGGTGCATGCTTTGCCAACCTTATTTCTCTTCAGTGCAAATACTGATCAACAGCTACGGCTTTTCCAAAGATTTAACAGTAGTTGGGGCCATAGGCATCAAGAGTTATGAAATATCCAACGATTCCTCTATTATTGAGCCAGATCTCTTTTTACCACCCAGTGGTTACTGGCAACAGCAGTCGTAGGCAGTCTATATTTGTATGTGGCATGGTATGTCCATGGTACAGTAGAAGTTAATACTAAAATTTACCATATCTTGGATAAAATAGGAATGGGATATCCTCGTAATTTACTTGGGCTTCTTGGAAATGCCCTTTAGACAGAATAGTGAAATTTGGTACTCTTGCATTTGAGTGGAAAAAAACAAAATTAACAAAGAACTACAGTTTCACAATTAATAACAGATTAGCCTTAACATATATGATTCTAGTGCATTATGATGTCACTCTTTATGACTTAAAAACAGTAGTAGTCTCCTGTTCACTGGTTTGTGGATTTGGCTATTCAAAGCCAGCTTGATGTATGATTTCTTCTGAAATGGCTGTGTCCAAGTCCCATCCCTGACAGGAAAAGGGTGTGGATTATTTGTGTTAGATCATTAGATGATTACATTATATATGTGGAAGAACTAGCAGAGTTGTTGTAACATCAAGTATGAACACTTAACGAGAAAAATCCCATTAATGAAGTAACTATTTTACATACTGGTCCAGATCTGCATAAAATATATCCTTTTTACTCTTTGCTTATCTCATTCGTAAACTTTTATCACTACAAATCAGTTGCCTTAGATTAACTTGGTCATATATAAACCTTCTCCAATGCTCTGGAAGTGGCACAGATGCAGATATGGTGGGTCTACCTCTCAGGGCATTCTGTTACACAATGTTTACTCATTCAATAAATTTATTTATTCTGAACACTTACTTGTGTTTGTGCAGATTTCTTTCTTTGTTAGCTGTTGTGCATCCATAGGTCTTTGTTGTCACAGCTTTGTCAGGCAGTGTGTGTTTTGTCAATACTAGCAACAATAGACAGGGCAAATATGTGTATTATGACTGGGTAGACTCTTAGTTGTGGAGCCAATAAAATAAAAAGTCCCATTTTCAAAAACAGTGCTCTACATTTATCCACTAACATCAAACAAAAAAATGATGTGTTTGCGTTTTTGTTTTTTGCCATTCAAAAATAAATATAACAATTCTGGCTTACTTCCATTAACAAAAAACTTTTCTAATGTTTATACTCGTCCTTCCATCTAAGCACTGACTTCATGGCCCCAGCACAGTATTTTCCAACTAAACACACTCCCATAACTACATTTCCCTTGGCAAGAATTTAGCAGTATTCCCCCACCCCCTCTTTATTTCTTAAATACATTACCGATACTGTCAAGGTTTGTGCTTTTTAACAACCCTTTGACCAAAGGCAGCCCCTCCTCATCTCCGCAAATCAGAAAAGATAATAAATAACAACCTAACATCTCTTTATGTTCTTTATGATAGAATATCCTTGAAATAAGCAAAATTTATACTAGAAGACAGCACCCTCCCTGTAACAAATGACTATATCAAACCAAATAGAAGTAAGCGCCTTTTACAACCATATGCAAGAACCAAACGGGATAATAAATCATTCATGTCTTCAATATCCGGAAATAAATAGTGTGTAATAATAATAGTGTGTAAAATACTCTGTGAATGTACAGTATATTCCTGTTACGCAGATGAAAGAAGGGTGTCTGTCTGTCTGTCTGTCTGTCTGTCTGTCTGTCTGTCTGTCTCTCTCTCTCTCTCTCTCTCTCTCTCTCTCTCTCTCTCTCTCTCTCTCTCTCTCTCTCTCTCTCTCTGGATGTGATTGTATGTCATATGAGTACCTAATCACACTTATGAATGCAATTCCGTTTAATATATTACCTGTGCTGCACTTGTTCAGAGCAAAATTCCAAAAGGATTAATAAAGTTTTTCTTATCTTATCCCAGGAAGGCTGTATCATTGGCTGTTGAGCCACTACCTCATATCAAACTTGATTCAGGCTGTAAGAATGTTCAAAAAAGTCTAAACTACAGCGATAAATGGAGTTACAAATGGTTGCATCCCATTTTCTAAATCTCTATGCCACACATATGCCTAACCACCACTGGGTGAGCTGGGGGGAGGGATTGACAATATCTGGCAAGTGTTTAACCACAGCTGTATCAAATATTTGGCTAGTAATCAATATAAGTGTTTCCTATTTGTAAGATCTACTTGAAATATTGTCTCTTTCAGATTCAGATAAACATCCTAGACATGAAAGACAGGTGTTTTATGAGTAACATAAAAAGACATTCCGATCACATTATGAATGGTATATCTTGTCCTTTGATGTGGAGGATTGTATTCCGTGAGTCACATCAGATGCAAATATTTATATTCTTTCATTCCATTCAAAACTTCAGTAAACCCGGGATTTACGCTTTCAATATTTATGCATTGAAAAAATTCATAAAGAATCAGATATACTATAACTATGTGATCCTTATTATTTGCAAGTGTAATTCACATTTTTTGGAAAAATGCTTTTACATGTCACTACAAGCAGCATGTGGAAAGAGACAATTAACACTTGCTTATCAATTTCAACGAAGGCTAGATTTTCTCTACAGCACCCCCCCCCCTCCATCCCCCCTCCCTTTCCCTCATCATTTTGAACAGTCGAATTGTGATAGCACATTTTAATGGGCCGCTTGAAATCTTTAACACTGTAAATGACTTTCATTTCTAGGTTGCTCCTGTATTGAGTTTGCCTATCAGTCCAATAGTGATTTCTGCATATCGAGGAGTGGTTTCTTGTCCATTAGTTTGCATATGGATGCCTCCATAGATTATGCACAATTCAGTGAGCATAAATTGAAATAATAATAATAATGCAGTTTATAAGTCTCATATCCAGGCTTATGCTTGATCATGTGACTTCACATTATTATGACCCCAGCTGGCCTGACGACTCTAGAACTTTAGTAACTTCCTGGAGAGCATACAGCGCCACTGCCGTCCACAAATAATGATCAGTAGCATTCTGACAATATCTTCCACTGCTTAAAGCCAAGTACCTATTTTACAGATGGGTGGACTGAGGAAAATGTGAATCATTTACAACATGGCCATGGTCAGGAATCAAACCCACCACCTTTAGATCTCGAGTCTAACGCTGTACCCATTTGGCCACATGCTCCACTAGGAACTATTAACATGATTAAAGAGCTGATAAGCAAATTCTTATTAACTTACACAGCTTTAAAAATATGAACTGTGTTTAACACCGTGAACAACCACAGCCAACAATATCAATAAATTTATTCAAATCATTTTAAAAAATTATGCAAACATGGACTCATGAATAGAACTAAGAAGGACATAAATCACAAATGAAACTGAAGAAATAAATAAAATAAATAATATTGTCAGCATGAACACATTACACATTTCATTTTCACTTATACATAGAGAAACCTGTATTGTTAGTCAGGAACCTACAATAGTAAAATACTGATCTATTAACGACTGGAGCTTGGCCTAGGAAAGTTTGCTTCCCTTCTGTCTTTGGCATCATTCAATAAAGACTATATCGTAAAGAAAACTGCCACTACTGCTATTTGCAAATAAAACATGAATTCTCTATGTATTCAACTTACATGGTGTGTACTGATTATCATCTATTTTAGCAGATGAGGAAGACGAAGAAAATGGTCAAAATACAAATAGGGAACCGTGATGTCTTCAAAAGTGTAGTCCAAGATGGAAACGGAGGACTTGGTAACAAAAGTAGAGAGTGAGCGGACACACTTTTGGGTGCTACTGAAGAGATTACAGATTTAAGTCCCACCACATCATTTTCTTTCCTTCTGCTAGTTTCTCTCTGTATTTGTCATTATGAGTACTTCCCTCTTCAGCCTAGCCTGTGTGAGCATCTGTTTGTGTCAGCTTACTCCCCATTTAAGTCTTCAAAAGCATCTTGATCTCTGAATATATGCACTGCGAACATTCTTTTCATCACAAAGATGCCATGAGAACAACCTGTTACCACAGCCAGAGGAGGAATTTATTATGGGCTACTGCTAGAGTTTTTGCTGGCTTTATTTACATCCTTTAGAGCAGTTGCCCTGTTCAAAGAGTAAATAGAGTTATCTCAACTGTATCACATAATATTCCCACTTTGTTAGATCTACATTCCCATGGTTTGTGAGAAGCTTGATTAACCTTTCCACATTACGCGGCAACTCCTGGGGAGCACCCCATTTCACACCTGATAAACAGCATATTGCTTGATGTTAACCCCTTCACACTCTTCCATCAGAAGATTGGTTACATTTTGGTTACACATTGTTTAACAACTAGTTTCAGATACTGAACTAAGCAGGAAATTGACACTGTGGAGTAAGAGTGTTGAAGGAGAAGGCAAGAACCATGATCAGTGCAATATCAAAAGATTCATAAATAGTAAAGTTGAAACCAAAACTTTACAACAAACATCATTTAAGTCACTGAAACAGTTCAAGTTTAAAAAACAAAACAAAACAAACATACAATAAGATAAAGAAAATTAAACCAAAGGCCAAACTGTAAAGTCATACAAAAGATGCTTTTATTTTTGATGTAACACTGTTGTCCATGTCTAATGGTAAAGGAATATTGCTACAATTGTTAACCACAGTGTATTTTCTAATATGATTTGCTGGGCATGGCATAATAGCAGACTCTGGATAAATTATTTCACTTATTAGAACCTCAGCTATGTTTCAAAAGTCTAAAAAATGCACAAACATAATTAAGAGCTCTAATTTCTCAGAATCTGAGGGCAGAATGAATGTTTATGGCACAGAGCTTTCCAAGCTTGGCTGCACATTGCAGCTGTGATGCTATTGCATGTCTTACATATTATGGTAGTATATATTGCAGCCAGAGATTAACACTTGCTGGAAATCCAATGAACTAATGAAGACTTTTAGGACTTACAACAGAATTATTTCTGTGTGGCAATATTATACAGCCTGAAATTTTGAAATATTTTTCAATGGAGCACTAGTCAAGGAGGGAAAATAACATTGGGCATTTCTTTTATATTGGATGTAGACTACTTCATATATTTACACTTTAACACTGACAAAATCAGCACTGCTGAGAATGCTACAGGATGGAGCTATGTCATATTCGTGAAAGGCTTTGATATTGTGACCATGGCAATGTCTCCAGCATCATTTCCTCATCTCAGAAGCACAAGACTGGACCCAGAGTAGAGATATGAGCATTACGGCTGAAAGAATTTATGATTTAACCTTTCATCTGAGAATATCTTCTATCTTGCACTAACCACATCACATTTACGGAAGACAGACTTCAAGTGCATAAAGCAAAATTCATTGAGGCATCAAAACTAATACTGTCTGTAGCTGGTGCTCAGCTCTCCAGATCATTGTACCTGGCCCATCAACAGTGATCGGAACAATACCTGCTAGACACAGCAGACAATTTTGAATTCTGCATAGATCATTTCACCATCTGCTTTTAATACTGTCGTAAGGGCACATGGACCATTTTAAATGTGGTGTTGGAGAGATAACAGACAACCTGTTATACATTCCATGTCAGATGATGAATTATAAGCATTGTTACATAAATGTGATGCCATCACAACACAACAAGGAATAATCATATGTGTATCAACGGATCAGAGGCCTTTTCATGATACATGATGCCACCACTAAATATCAAGGAATAGCCTTTTTTGTTTACACTGATAAATCGCTAATCGTTACAAATGAATATATTATGGAACAAAGCCCTTACCATGTGTGATACCACTACAAGACTACATGCTAAAACATAGCTCGTTTCACACTGGTGAGCCATTTACAACAGTACCTGAGAAAACTATGGGCCAGAAGCCTTGTCGGGGTATGTAATGCCACCACAATATGTACAACAATCATCAGCATTTTCTTCCTTTTTTATATCTACTGAAGCATCTCAGAAAACTATGGATCAGTAGCCTTGTCATGGTACCTGATGCCACTTCTTCATGTACATACCAAAACATCAGTATTTTAACTTTTTTGCACTAACTGCAGCATCTAAGAAAAATATGAGTCAGAAACTAGTGCTTAGATCAGAAGCCTTGTCATGGTATGAGATGCCAACACCACGATTACCGTCCACATTATGCCAAGGATTAGCTTCTTCCACATGGGTGAACTACACGTTCTTACCATAGCACCTAAGAAATCCATGAGTCAGATGTTTTGTCATGATATGTCATGTCACCGCTACATATACATACCAAATGTTACTGTTTTTACATTTTCACATTTACTGCAACCCCTAAGAAAACTCTAGGTCAAAAGCCATGTCACAGTAAGTGACACCACCAAATACATATATTATATACTGTACATAACAATCATCAATTTTATTTTTTTTTTTATTGGTGAACCACTTACTGCAGTATTTAACAAAAATATGTGGGTCAGAAGCCTTTTCATGGTATGTGAAATCATATTCCATACCAAGAAAAAAATTATTATAAATGTGTACTAGTAGAACACTCACTGCAGCATCTGAGAGGCGTTTCCATCCATAGCTCTACACTTTTCAAGAAAATATGGATAGGATAGAGTGAAATTGCCTGGTTGGACATTCCTGATGTCGGCATTTGCTGTTACTGTCATACCACCAAAAGCCTGCAGGCCTATCACAGATCTCATATTTCTGGGATGAGCTAAGATAGGGCTATAAAACTTAACCATAGTGTGTGTAGTTTTGTTTCACATCATGCTGCAAAGGTCTAGAAGTGGATTACACTACCTCCAAAAGCAAAGGCCAGACTGCAGCACAAAACCCCTGTGAAGGAAGACTGGAGCCAGTCCTACTGCAGCAGATGAACATTCATTCACCCTAATCATTTGGAACTGGAGGGAAGGAACATTTTGCCATGATTATTAAAACTTTGATAGCTGTAAAATCAGCTGGGCGTGTGCAAATCTTAAAAATTACCTCGTGATTTTTTTTCCTCAGTCATACTTATTGTCTAGTTGTAGAATTTTATCTGCTGCTAAACTTCCTAAGTATGATCTCAATCTCAAGGGTCCATAATCAGCAGCTTGTGGTCAGATCATTGCCTATCTCATGAAGGGACATATGCGACATTTGCTAGTTTGTCCCATATGCCTTGTCATGAGATAGGCCATGAAATGAAATATCTTCTAGCTGTCCTGTTATCCAGAGCCTGTTTCAGCCTGATTTCATTTTGTTGGAAAGATTCTTCATCACTTTTGGAAGAAAGTAATAGGGATCATATTAGTTCCTCCTTGATCCTAACGGGAAGACTACTCGCCGGTCCTCATGTGTTACAGTATGGCATAGTCTTGGTCATCTTCACCTTCACATGATTTTTTGTTTCTACAACTTCTTTGCCCAGGTTTTGACATACAAGAATCAGCTGGTGGAAGAGGGGGACAACACGGTGGTGGGGGACAACACGGTGGTGGGGGACAACACGGTGGTGGAGGACAACATGGTGGTGGGGGACAACAGGGTGGTGGGGGACAACAGGGTGGGGGTTCACAGCATGGGTCACAAGGGTCACATGGATCACAAGGACTACAGCATTTCTTCTCACTGATTTTAGGTTTCTTCCCAGTCCCATCGTCACAGGTCTTGCAGCTGTATGTGGGTTTCATCCTTTTCTGCTTTTGGCATGGTGTCACTGCTTCGGGGCAACCACCCACACATTTTTCACTTTCACTGCAAGGCACTGGAACTTCATCTCCACATGGTTTTGCCTCCTTAATATCCTCTTTGAGCTCCCCTGCCATATTCTTCCCTACATTTGGCTCCTCCTTTGCTGCTGCCAGGACCTTGATTTCATGTTGCCCTTCAGCAGTGTTTTCAGCATCTAGCACCAAGTACCCATTCACAGCCTGTGCTATGCGGGCTTTGTCTTCTTCAGTGGTTATGGCCAGTTCATTCCGGGACTTTCTTCTGTACAAAAACAATGCTAGAAGGGCAACCCCTGTTAAAGTCTGGAAGAGCCTGGCTTTCCCATTTTCATGCTTTGAGCCATCAGATGCTTCACCCGATGGAGCTTGGCCTAAACCTATTGTGACACAGTGACAAGGGGAAAAATTATACATTTAAATAAGCAATCTATATTTAAAAAAAATTCAAGCTCATATTTGTGAGATCAGGATCTCTGCAAAGAAGCCACATAACAGAGTCAAAAATTCACACAAAAAACATTGTTATTTGCAGTTGTACCCTCTTTGCTTGTCTGGCGAGTGACTGGGGCATGGCTGACACATAAAAATGTTTAAAAAGCAATGATTTGCAATGACTATGTGACTCTTGAAAACGACAGAGCTGCATTCAGCACTAATGCCAGCGGTAAAAATACAAAACAACACTGTCATTTCAGCATGACTGTGATTATATTTTTGGAATGTGAAAGTGACACTGCTCTTTAATTAGAGGATTAATTCCTAGATCTGATCATTGTTACTGTTAAGTGCATGAATTTATGAGTAGGCAATTTCGTCATCCAAAGTCCTGTTCAATGAACAGGTATACATACAAGTTTACCAAACTTTTAGCATGGACAGAAACATAAGCATGAAAAACTGGACAGCTGCAAAGTCAAAGTGCATTTACATTTAATGCCAAGAGGAAAACAGATTTGGGCAATATATAAGAATAACCGACATGCCATACCAAGCAGCTGAAGATGGAATCCTAGTGATAAACATATTTTTGGCTAAGCTGTCATTTCTAAATATTCAGGGAAGCTCCTGTAGGGGACTACTCAGCGAATGAAGTAACAATATCAAACACATTTGCAGCAGGATGAAAATCAAGGACAGCCCTGAAAAAGCTGGAAAATGAGCATGTCAGGTTTGGCAGATCAGTGCCAGCAGTAACAAAATCTCATTTCTTTCCTGAGATCAAACTCTTCCTACAAAAAAACTGCCTAACCATATTCTAGTAATTTAAATTTACAGACTAGTATGTAATGCCCCAGGACATGTCCTCATAAGACAAAAAGCCTCAAAACTTTTGACAATGGACAGCCAAAACCCTGAGTCAGATGAATATTTTGTATTATTACTAGTACACAGTGACACAATAAACATATGATCAAACCACACATATTAAGTTCATGGGCAATGAAGAGGTGAATGCGGAGCACAAGAGACTTTTGCCATTAGTATTTTTAAGGATGCTCAACTTCTAGTGCAATGAGAGTTCATTAGATATCGTCTGTTCACATATTATATAAGATTGAATATCATATGACTAAAAGAGAATTATGCAATCCTCTTCAATACAATCTAGAAAAATACTTACGGCAAATGTGTACATTTCATTTAAAAACACTACCTGGAGCCGGTATCTAATAAACTATAAAGGACACCAACAGGGTATCACATTAATAAAGCACAACATTTTTTAACCGGTACTGCTTCTACCCTGTTAAAATAGTGGCACTTATACAATTGCACATCTATTGCCAAACATTTCTTGTGTTGACAAACAGCTATTACATCTACTTGCAGAAAGTGTAGCTGTAAACCATGGTCTGATAATTTTTCCACCATAAGGTGCAAACAGTAAAAACACCTTTACCTTTCTTAAGAAACAATAAAACAATACCACTTTGCTGCAATGTGATGTTGACACTAGTCAGCAATATGTGGGAAAAAAAAGCTGGAAAGTTATAGATGCCGAATAGTGACATATGGAGGAAAAGTGTTAAACTCAGCATTCATGTATAGTTTTATTCTATGTTGTGATTAACTTTGACACAAAAGACATTTGTGATATCACACAGGATAAACAATATTCATGGCATCGCAGAGTCATTGGTTTATACAAACATCAGTGACAGCTACAATTTATTTGCTAACTGGCATGGATACAACAAAAAGACAATATTTATTTTTGTTTAAAAATCAACAAGGCTTGATAACAAATTCAGGCATGGTGATGAAATGAACAGAAGTTTAAGGCCACAACTGCAAGTACTGAAATAAGTCAGGAAATTATGCTGACAAGTTTGTTTTTATTATTGACCATAATATTGGGAATGACTCATGCTAACAAGGAAGCATGGAAGCTCAAATATACAATAGCATCCGCGTCACTCTTGCATACTGGGAATAGCTAAAATTTAGTGGAAGCTATCATCATTACACTTTTAGAAACTTAAATACAACAGAAATGAATCCCAGAAGGTAAAGGTACATTTTACTTTTTAATGCTGCCATAAATGGATCAAAATTAAAGGATGCTTTCTTCATATTGTGAAAGGCTACAGTGGATAGAGGACGATCCTCAGTTTTGCTTTATTTTTTGTCCTTTTTCTGCTCATTCGAATCACTACTGTCAATTCCATCCATAATGGTCGGTTGTGGTACAGTGCTAGGCTCTCTCTTAATGTCTTCCAGTTCACATCTGGCAACAGCTGGGCTAACCAAGAAAAGTTTTGCCACGGCGTAACCACCCAAACAAGTCAGCAAGATCTGTCCTACATTCTGCCACTGACTGCTTGCAGATTCCAGCACCTTTGACAATGCGATACCTGAGGCATTGAGAGTGAATATATGGATATATTTTGTCACTGGAGATTTTCCAAAGGTATCAATGGCTAGAAGTGGAAATGACAGATTATGAAACAATATGCAAGGAGAAAACATCAGACTTGAAACAAAAATGCTGTTTTGGGAAAAAGAAAGGAAGAGTATAGGTTGAATGCCCTTGCATTCTCACCACAAGCTTTATGCCAGCAAGGGAATTAATAATTTCCAAAGAATTGCCCCAGAGTACAGTTTTCTGTTGTGAGTGCATATAAGGACATATCAGTTATCACCTACAAACACCGACTGGAATTGGGAGACACACAAGGAAATTAACCACTCTCATGTACTCTTGATCAGGGATGGCAGCAGCAGAGGGCAAAACTTTCTAACACCGAGATCAATATACAGGTCTCTCTTCAATAGGAATTTTGTGATGTCATGTTTTTTCTATTTGCTCTCTTGTTAAAATGCTCTTCATTAGATCTAACTTTCAGTTTTCTGAAAGTTTTTGGCATTCTGCCATTCCTGTATCAGGCATCCTGCTTATGAAAAAAAATGTGTAACAGCATAACTTAAATGTAAAGTCTAAAGATTAATACTTTTAGTCTCTCTATACACTTGTACTGAACATTTGAAGATGTTTTCCTCTTGATATAATCTCCTAGTTGCACCAACATGCCAAATGACATGACTGCATTTTCTTTGGGCTTCTAAGTCTTGAATCCAAGCTATAATAAACATAGATGGCAGCAGTTGATGGCAAAATTTAAGACAATCAGATCAATTTATGGGTCTTTATTGATTACAGAAGAAGTTGCCGTGTCATTCTTTCTAATCGCTTGTTGAAATGCCCTTTTTTCTGAAATAACTGTCAGTTTTCAAAAAAATGTTGGCGTTCTGTCATCCCTGATTTAATTGTACAAAAACACCATCTAGGGTTTGTATGTAAATGGAAAAGTCTGACAATTTCAGCATAAAAGTTATTAAAAGCATGATAATTTAGCTGCTGAATACTATTTCAGAGATATTAGTATCAGGGGAGTGAACATTAATTTCTCTTCAAGAATAACAGGCTCTTCCAATATGCCTCAGTTGTATGTGAAAAAAAAAAAAACATACACCAGGAAGCCAAAGCATTTTTGTATGTCATGGCTGTGACTTGCTGCACCACTTACCCATAAATCATAATATGTGACAATTACAAAACAGAAAAAAAACTGAATCTGAGGCAGTCTCTTTTATCTCCAGTGCTCATTAGTAAAAGCATCTTTGTCATGCTAGGGTGTTCTACAATGCACGAGTTTTCACTCTTTTAAGTCCATAGGTCTCTAAAACTTATTCATACAATATTTATATGTACAGGATATACAGTAGGACTTTATGACTTTGTCTCCCAAGTACCCAAAAAACCTCTGTGTAAATTCTTTGCAATGTCTGATCTCACATCCCTTACTTTCTGTAGGACTTTATGATTCTGACCTTCAGATGCCTAAAGAATCTACATGTAAATTCTTTACAATGCTCTGGTCTCACATCTCTTATTCTCTACATCACGGTTTACTAACAACCCTGAGATCTAATCTGCTCACCAATTCATCAGGTCCTCCTGTATTATTTAGGTGGCCCTAAAAAAAGTTTACATAATTTCAAATAAAAAACCTGAAAATAATTGAAAACTTATGCAAGTGAAACTAAGTACAAGTTACTAAGTGCATACTGTCTGTTAAAGCTGGAGATTTCAAATATCTAGGGGCTGTATTTATGTCACAGCCAGGAAATAAACATATGTCTTACAATAGCATGCCCAGCATGAGTGTGACATACTGGCCCTGGGCACATCATATTTCAACATGTATTTTTAATTTTTTGATGTGACAAATTTATAGCATCTAGGTCAATGACATTTACAACATTTATAGATTACATCTATCTGTTGATGTGCTTAAAATTTTATCCCAAATTTCTTTTAAATGAAGTTACATGCAAATTGACTTTTGGATTATATAAACTTTTCAGCGGGCCACCGGATATCTACAGATAATTTTCTACATGAAGAATGGCACTAAAAATTCAAAATGTTAATGCCATTATTATAAAATGAACTGTGGCAATGTATACAACATAATTAAAGGTCAAACTCATCAGAAATTAACAAGTAACAACCATAAATTAACAAGTAACAACCATAATTCAACAGTAAAAAGAGCTATTAATTATTCTGTCTTTGTTCCATCCTCGCACTTGTCCTCTGCTTGAGTGGCCTCTTTT
This sequence comes from Ellobium chinense, assembly GCA_033807755.1. Classification (NCBI taxonomy): domain Eukaryota; kingdom Metazoa; phylum Mollusca; class Gastropoda; order Ellobiida; family Ellobiidae; genus Ellobium; species Ellobium chinense. The sequence goes on along the minus strand of JAWQUT010000039.1, from coordinate 576,638 downwards.
TGGGATTTTTCAGCTGAGTCAGCAGACCTCTTAGTGAATCTGAACACTACTGTGGTTGATAAACTCGCTGCAACCAGCAAAGTTAACAAGAATCGCAAATTTCTGAACCACCTTGGATAGTTCTGATTCCGTGTGTCTCTGCTGCCAGCATAGAGTATTCCAGATATAATCACAGCAAAACTGGATATGTTCGGGTAGAGCAAAACTCCTGGCCATGCAATGAGAGGGAGAAGAATACTATACTGTAAATATGAGAGAGATGATTTGTTTGCCCTGGACAGCTGCTCCCCCCAGGACACTCCCCCTAGGAAAGACAAAATACAGGCACCATAAACTAGCTGTGCCTGAGCCACCAGTGGACTGTAGTGATCAACCAAGTGCATGTATGCAGGGGCTGCCATGAATGGAATCAGTCCACCCAATCCATAAGCCATGTAAGGAAATGGTGTTGAAATCAAACTGCGAATACTGAAAAACTCAAAAGCAGGAGCAGGTGGAAACCCCTTAACAGTTTTACCTAAATTGTTCTGTGTGGTGGAAAACTTTCCAAACTGTATTTTTCGAGGTGTGGATGCATTTGTATGTGCAGCCTTCCATCCTATGGCATTGGTACCAGATGAGGTCTTATCTCTGGGCACTCTGCTGGAAGTCTCCGACTCTAGCTCCAGCTTTGGATAGGACAGGTGAAGCTGTCTCATTGGAGTCCACGGCAGCACTGCTAATCGTCTAGCCTGCTGCGCTGGAATAGCAGCTGAACACCTGAACAATAAAAAGGCAGTTAACAATAGTGTGAATTAAACTTAGCTTTGAAGCAAAGGAGACAAAGTTACCAAATGAGCTAAGCCTGCCATGCTAACACTGGAAGGTAAAAAGACAGGCTCACCGAGACTCAAAACATGGCTGATATAATAATTTATATCAAAACGTTAGGATTTAAGAGGATTAGATTCATGGAGGGCACTATATGAACATTGATCATCACAAGACTGAAGAGGTTTTCAGCCCTCTTTGAACTGAGCACACCCATTCTGTGAAAGCCTGCAAAATGACTAGAATAAAAAGCTTAGAGCCCTGTGAATTTTAAGAAGGCCCATTATTTTGACAATGTTCATTATTGCAGTTTATCATCAGGGTTAGCATGAAACCCCTGATGCATGCTTCAAAGTAAATAATAAGCTACAAAGCTTGAATGAAAGAATTATAAGGTTGCAGTCTTCAAGTGAATCAGCCAGATTGGGAATGATTTTCCTTGCCACCATCACGGTTCTCTTTTCATAACCACATGGCTGTTTGAAAAGTGTACTTAATTTTGAGAAAAGTGAAAATGCATATATACCACATATTTTTTTTCTGCATGCATACGGAGGCTGACCTTGCTTTGCCACACATTCCAATCAATGTCAGTACCATGCAGGATTGTGTGCTAAGATACTGTTGCATTTTGTATCATCAGCATATGGTCAGTGCTCTCATGTTTGTATTGTTAAAAATTGCTTAGTGCTATTTATGAACATTCAGGTCTGACACTGTAACCCATGAAGGATGGGAAACTGCTGCTGCAAAACAATAAAAAGTTATATTTGACTGTCCTGATTGTATAAGAGTGTTGTAGCAAGCTGTCCACGTGAGACTTGTGGTTAAAGAAACCCATATAAAAACAACAGCATTGTGCCATCTCATCATTATTCAGTACTATCTTGCTACCGTTGGATTATCTTTGGACAGCAGAGAATGTCTGACTATCCATCTACGGAACTGAGTATGATGAGTATAGTCATCCAATAACTGTCCTAGCACTACTGCCCATAGGGACAGGATCCCCAACTCTGGTGCCCATCAAGATAAGATCCTTAACCAGAATACCCATTCAGACAAAAGTATCAGTGTATGAGACGTGCTTGGAAGTTTTCCCTAAATATCAGATAACAGCATTAAACCACAGGTCAATTCCCATCTGTAATTCCATTAGCAGGATTCAGTGTGAACATCTGCTATGTATTATTGTCCTTACATATGACAATGTGCATCTAATAAAATAAAATAAACTTTGCTTGCACCCCAAAATTTCAGTGGGGAGGGCAATAAAAAAGTGAGTTACCTCAAGATATCATTCAGAAAGTATATTCAGTAATTGCATTCTCCGTCACAGCCACAGTAAAACTGGTAAAGGATTACTTATTCGATTTAGCATGTCAGTCAGTCAAAAGCAAAAACCACAAAGTACAGAGACAAAAATTCCAGCTTGATGATTGTGACAAACAAACTAGCTGAAGACAGATAAGGACCATAGCTATCATAACACAGTCATGAGTTTAGGGTCAGATTGTACCCTTTCCCTAAAAATAACTAAATAACTTTACATTTCATCACAGTGCAAGATTACTTAGTTTTCTTTGGTTTTTTTTTTGTTTACCTTAGGCCATTTAAGGCCAGACAAAAACACTGCCTTGATGCCATCATTACAGGTGTCAATAAGCTTGCATTTAGATGAACACCTTCCAAACCTGAGGAAGAGCAAGAATTTCAAATTGCTAGAAATAAATCCAAAACACGGTATCACCAGCACTCATCCCAGACCTTTCCTCTTTTGAAGATATGTGAAGTTGCCAAAAGGACCTGGCAAAAAGTATGCAATTTTAAACAGGGGCTTATAGTTATAGTCCCTATAATTAGTCATGGGGGGGGNGGGGGGGGGGGGGGGGAGAGAGAATGGGCTCGGTTTCTTTTTAAAGGCCCTGAAACATTAAAGGGTGATTATAGGTTAAATCATATATGTAACCAGGTGGCAAGGCAATTTAGCATTCATCTTTAAGAGGAAGGAGGAGGAATGTGAGCTCAGTTTGATTATTTTTCTGATGTTATATTATGATGTTTTAGGGAAGTATCACCAGTGATTTTACCAAATTACTATGAATAATCAATTTTGAGAAGATAGGCCGAAAAAACTTATATTAGAAAATTTTCTGTCCCTGCCAGGAATCGAACCAGGGTCTCTCACTCTCAGCTTGCAAGTTTGAATGTGTTACCACTACACCACAGGCACAGGAATTTTTCTCCGTCTTCTCAAAATTGATCATTCACAGTAATTTGGTAAAATCCCTGGTGACACAATTCCCTAAAACAATATGTAACATCTGAAAAATCATTAGACTGGGCTAACATTCCTCCCCCTTAATAAAAGAAAGAACACTACATGCCTTGCCACCCGGTTACATATACAGTAGTAAATCGAGGATCTCCGCCCCAATCATAAAATTTTTGGCTGTTGCTTGGGATGTAAGATCTCTGTACTGTATATACTGTGGTAAAGTGCCACAAACTTTAGTTCATTTTATTCCTGCCCAGATAGCTTAAAATCCAGACAGACATTATTACTGATCATGGTATTAGTAGTATGTTTCTGCATGTCAAAAATGTTGATAGTCTATAGACTAGTTTAAAGGATGAAAGAATGCCTGCGAAAAATATTTTGACTCCCTATACATTTATACGGATGGGGGGGATGAAAATGCTAGTAAAGCAAACAGTGTAAAATACATTCCGTCTTCAGATCTAAATGGGATTAGGCAGGTGGGAGGTTGGGGGGGGNNNNCGGGGCGGGGCACTAATAAGTAAGTTCGCAGTTTTTTGTTTTGGTTTCGTTTCTGAAGGTCAAGGTCGATAGTCGATAATTTTCATCCGTTGTTCAGTGAGTTGTTCACTGGCCTTTTGATGAAATTCTATCCATGTAAACAGTTAACGAACGTCGAGAAACACACTCCGCTTTGACAGTCTCTGTTACAGCCGGTATTACATACCTTTTCCACATCCAGTAGCGCAGCCGATGGTATAACTGCCAAGCTGTGCACCCCCTGCTCTATTTCCCTTTGGTCGACTTTGGCTGGTGACTTTGACAAGGAGAGTTACTTCCCTTCCGCAAAATAGTCTCGATTTGCTCTCGTCGCGAACGAAAGATTCGGACCTGAAGGTATCCAATGAAAAATCGCCTAAGCTGATACTATAGATTGTCAAACCAATGAAAACTTCTCTACTAAAACACGTAGCCTCATTTGCATAGGCCTAGCCTCGTCGCCCAAGAAGCTTGCGCGATGTTCAGTAAGCGCCTCTTCGGCACTTGACGTCATGTCGGTGGAGAGACTTCCCAGATGCCTGTGCGTCGACGGCAAACTTTACAATACATGGACGACAGCCGCCATTCGGGTTGGCGAACGTCGCACTTTGAGCGGGCAAAAAAAGGCTTTTTTGGGTGACTTTGGCTAGCCGGATGCCCCTTACTCCTGCCCAAATCAAAGATAAACTGACAAATGCTCTCGATGACGACAAAAATGTAAGTTTTGAGTTATTATGTAAGAGAAATAAATAAAATTGTTTTCGATGCAGTGCCCATTGTAGCCATGGGCATAGGCTGGTGTGATTCGGATGCTCAATGGTGGTTTGGATAAAACATGGCATGCGACAATGTAGTCACTTATGGACTGTATTGCATCTTCAACTTTGCATTTGAGCCGAAGTATGTCGAATCCTAAAACAAAAAAGCCATAAGATCATCAGGTGAAGCAGGACTTGTCTGTCCCCGCCAGGACAGGCTGTTGTGTTTGTCCTTATGCCAGGCAATGTGGGTTGGTATGCTGTGAACTTCTGTATGACACTAGCCAAAGCCTAAGCAAGTTTATGGGCAAGAATTTAGATCTAGTCTAGTCTGATTTATGTAGGATTGCTGTAGCTAGAGTAGAGCTAAGCAGTTCAGAATATTTAAGATAGAACACTGTTCCAGAAAGGTGAGACTTTTCATTGCATTGCATTTGACTCGTTAAATCTTTTAAAACTGTGTCGTCTGTGTATGCAAGACGGAAAGATTTCCGCAGGCAACAACCCCTGAAATAAGAACATACTACAGAGGAATTATTTTGATGGGACAGGGTGAATTTTATTTGGATTATTTACCCCTAACCCTAACCCTAAGGGGTTGTTGCCTGCGGAAACCTTGCCTGCAAGACGATGTAGTTTTTAGCCTTCAAATACAATTCAGTTATTAAAATTCATAGTTGAAGATCTGTAATGAAAGACTGCAGAATTCTTTTGGGGAGTGCATATGATGCAACAGATTTTTTAAAAAAAGATATTCTTGGCTTGGAACCTGTTTCCCATACAAGACAACAGTCTCTATACATTGCAGAATTCTACAAATTTTGTGTTCAGGCACCAAAGATGAAGAGCCCACAGTGAAAGATGGTTCAGCAACATAGACTATATTATGTTACAAAACCACAATTCTATTTTGTCCCTGTCCCCAAACCTATATCTTTAAGCCAGGGACATCATTTCTACTTTAACTCTTTAAGATGTGTGTTAGACTTAGACTAGGTGTGTGGGGAACACTCATGGAAAGCTTTCCACAATTATATTTTATGAACTTATCATGTCTGAATAGCAATGTCTGCTATATGGACAGGGGTTAAAGTACCGAGAGTAAGAGAAGGTCCGTCCATAACATCTTAGTTGGCACGTGCCATTTGGAATTGGCAGTAAGGGCAGGTGCCTGGTATTAAGCCTGCATGACATGAAGTGCTGCACTTTTCCTAAAGTTTGCTAGACACCAAAGGTTGCGCTTGGCATCAAGCATTATGATGAACTAACATGTTAATAACGAAGTGTTAGTGGAGAGTGAGGAGAGTCAGGAGTTTAAAAAAAGTCAGACTTTATCAAGATTTTGAGTCATACTAAAGTCATGACTTCATGGAGAGCCAGAAGGTAACTCATTTATGTCGAGAGGTAGGCCTAGGTCTAGTTGGCCTATCAAGGATCTCAGTAGTACCCGGGGCCTGGAAGCAATATAAAAATCACACATATCCCCTATCCATGCAATATTTGGGAAGGATTTCCAAATGTGCCTCAAAGCCAATGGTGACTGAGTGGAGATCGAACCCTGAGAAAGAATTCCTCAGGAGTCTCACACCCCTAACCTAAGCTTATGCGTGCCATTACAACCCCAAAGCAAACCCTGACCCTACCCTTAACCCTTACCCCAATGCCTGTTGTCGTTGATACAGGAGCAAGAGGTGTGAATACTGTGAGTCTTATTTGAAAGTCTTCACGGTATTTGTTTCTTGTGCTTACCATTGCATAAACCTAGACAGCTAACAAAGAAGGCACACACATGCTGCATCCCATTGTGGCGCTTGATGATCTGACCCAGCCAGACTGGTCCATAAAATTAGCCCACGAATGATTAACCTAATCTGCTCTTTGAGCTTATTCTATCTACTCGGATCCAACAAAAAATACTGTATAATGGCCACTGTAATGTCCTATACTCTTTTCACCAACACACACACACAGAGCCTGCCTTTCTCTTCCCCCCTCCCCCCCACCCCCCTAAACAATGTCCAGCAATGTCAAAGGGTATTATTGGTTTAAAATCATCAAGATGATTAAGGGGGGAAGTCACAAACAGCTGTAACAAACAATAAAAACTTTAAACTCATTGAGTACCTGTAGGATTTTTACCAACGAATCCATGCTGTTTTCGGAATCACAATAAATTCAGCATGCACCTTACTTAAAAGCATATAACTTTTTTAAAGATCGAATCTCATGGAAGGACGTTGTCGATAATAAACTCACGCATGGGCAGAAGTTTTCAGAAAACCCTGCTTGTGGGAGTCATTGAGTTTATACTTACTGGGAAGTGGGTGCTGTAGGCCTGTGTATCGATGGTCAAGTAATGGTTGTCTCTGTTTTGGACAGCCTGGCGCACAGAGGCTCACATTCATAGCTGTGAAACTCAAAAAACAAGTGGTAAGCTATACACGTGCAGGCCCTAAGCCCTGAAAACATTGGGCCATGCATAGTCATCAGACCTTGAACTTTACACACATCAGCATGCTTCCCCATGAAGTATATTCACACACCCACTACCAGGACACAGACTTAATAAAGGGTATTTCTGTATACTGCTCATTTGTTGCAATATCAAACAGAGAGCTGTCAACTGTCATTGATGACGAGTTAGAAGGTCTGGACTCAGTTCCCAACTGTGACACTCCATAAGACCCACTTTTTTAAGACTGGAAGTCTGAAAAAAGCCCCACTTTATGGAGAGTCAATGTTTCAATGAAGCCCAACTTCATGGAGCTAGCCTAGTAATTAATAATCTGCCCATACTGTAGAGCAAGAGATGGCCATGGCTTAGTGTTTTCTCCAGGTCATAAGGGAAAGGGGGGGGGTGTTTAATTTTAGAGGGATTTTAGGTTTTTCTCAAGTAATTGCACATTTGAAGTTCAGTAAAGAAGGGGAGATTGGCACACATGTGGTATTTTTAAGAGGAATTTTGAAATTTTAGGAACAAATCACGGATTTGCATGATCTGGAGAAAGCACATGTTGTTAATATTGTTGTGGAGATGGGTCAAGAAAGCTTTAGAGTTAGTTTAAGGGAAAGGATATGCTCATGTAGGCTCAAAACTCATGGGCTGTCTCTCATTAAATCGATGGTCACTTTTTTGGTCAAGCTTTATTTCTGTCAGCAGTCTTTCTTTGGTGCTTTTAAATCTTATGCAATCACTTAAATACAGGTTATTGACGAGAAGGCAGTTGAAGAAGTCATCACACTTCTGGAGGCCAGTGTCATCACGAAGGAAATCTTAGAGGTAAGTCTCATAATTAATGTAACAGGCCTACCTGTTAACTGTCAAGCGCAGAGATGAGAAAATGATGCCTGGTCCAGAGATTTTCTGCTGGTCCTTTCACTGAGGGGATTTATTTATAAACAAAATCTTTTCTCATTCTCAAATGCTTCTACATAATCCTATGTGAAGAGAATCGTGGGGCAAGTTTTTGATCGTTTACATGATTTTGAAGCCTTATGTTTTCACTAGCCAGGTCCAACAAATTTGACTGTAGATGGTTGCTGCCATTTACCAAGTTCTCACTTCCGGTCTTCGCATAAGATGTCACACTTCTAACAGTTGCTTAGTAAGTGTGCATATTTCCTCTTATTGACTAGCACACAGCAACCAGAAAGGTAACCTTGGTTCCCATTACAGCCATGACTCTTATAAAAGAGCAGTGTTTTCTCCAAACCATGCAGTCATGCAATTCACTTCTTAAATTTCAAAAGCCCTCCCCAAAATTGTGTGAGTGCATATTGATCTTCTCTTCTTTCAGGCACTTTAAAGTTTGCCTTACTTGAGGAAAACATAAAATTCCTCTAAAAATATACAAATCCCATCTCAAGTTTACAACAGGACGGGGTGGGGGTGGGAGGTGTGAGGAGATTTCCCCCCAACTCATGTGACCTGGAGAAAACATCAAATGAGTTCCATTGTAAAGACAATCAAAGGAGTAGATTCTGATGGTGGAAACTTGCTGCTTGTTTAGGATGTACAAAGACACCGATCCGAAATTTAGATACAAATATGCATGATCAAAAAAGGTTTGTCTGATGTATTCAGGTCATCCTCTGTAATGAATGATTTGCCCGTCTTAATCAGGGCACTTATTAGTCTTTCCTGTATTCACACCCTGCACCTTTATTCTTTCTTGGAAAATGGTTTAGAAGTATTGTTTGTAACTCAGGGTTGCCATAGACTTGGAAAAAAGAAAAATTGCCATAGAAACTGGCAAAATTGGCCAGCTGTCATGGAAAATTCAAAATATTTGACCTATGGTTCATAATGTTGTCAAAAACTAATCTGCTGTGCACTGACTCAAGTGAACACATTTTTGAAAGACACATCAACCACATGTGCTGAAAAGTTGTCTGATTCAGGTTTAACCCTTTGAACCCGTTATCCCGATATTTAGGGAATCNAACATGGGAAAGTCATGACAAAAAATTAACATTCTGTGGCAACCATGGTAAGTATTGGGCTAGTGCTGTTGCAGACATAATTAGTGTTTGCAAGTAAGCTTTTACTCTAAAGGAAAAGCAAGGGGTGTGACCTTTACAGCCTTGGGTATGTGATTGCAGGGCTGACATTTTCACATATGCTTGAGTATCTGGTGCAGGTGAGCATCTTGAAAGCTTTAGTGTCCCTTGCTTGTAAACATGACATTCTTTGATGTTTGGGCTTGAAATTTTGTCTTTCTTTTAACAGCAAACTCGTCTTGGGCGAGACATCAACCTTGTGCGCAAAACCTTGAGAAATCCTGCAATTGCAAAGCGAGCCAAAAACCTTGTGAAAGCATGGAAGCAGTTGATTGTTGTGCCAGGGTCCCCTCAAGTGGCAAATGGCCAGCACCCCCTCCAGAGAATCAGCCCTGGTCTGTCCCCCGCCTCCAGCAGATGCAGTACACCAGTGAAATCTCAACAGTCTCCAGCATTAATGCAGGCAAGGCAGCAGCAGCAGGGGCTGAAGGGAACAGGTTCTCGAAGTCCAGTGGTACAGGCTAGAATAGGCCAACCACCTTTACCTCCTTCAAAACTTGCCCAGCAAGATGTGAAGCCTAGATCAGGTGCTGCAACCAAATCCCCAAAAATTGCCAGTGCTGGCCAACAGCCATTAAATAGGAATGTCAGCTTGAGTGTCAATGAAGATTCTAATCTTAGCTGGCCAAGGACGCCTCCTTCAAATATAAGTGAAAGTAGTCAGGACCGTCTGATCGGTGATCGAGAAAATCAGGATTCATCATGTGGGGATAAGAACTCACAAAGTGGTGCAAATAAAAAGAATTTTGATTTTAATAATAAACTGACAGACCATTCCACAGGATCTACATCAAAGTCGGCCTATAGGGCCTCTGATCAAAGAGACGTATCAAAAACAAACGTAGCTAACCGCAAGAGAACACGTTCAAGTGTTAATTTGGAAGATCCAAATGATTCATTTCCAGACCCACCTTCTAAACAGCCTCGTCATGTTTCTTCATCTCCAAGTCTTTCAACATTCAGCAAAAATGATGTGATAAATGGTTCAGTTATCAGAAAGACAGGGCTTAGTTCACCTGGACTTAATGCTGGTGATGCTAGTAATTATTCCAGTAATGACCCGAAAGTCTCTTCTGCATTGCGGCACAACATGCCAGACCAGCCTGATTCTTCCTCATTGCCAGGTCGCACTAACCAAAGACTTGTCCCATCACGACAGGACAGCATAGATTCAAGGCTGTCTGTACAGTCTTCAGACTCTAGAGGCTTGAGGGAAAAACTGAGCAAGGTGAAAACCACGGAGCAGCTTATTGAGGATATGCAGAGAAAGTCAGCCACACCAGTGGGCACAAGTGTTATTGCTCAGATTAGGACTAACCAAATTCAGAAGGAATCAGACTCTCAGAAAACTGCCCTTCCACCAGGTGTCAAGCGGAAAGGACGCAAAAAGAAACAAGATAGAGAGCTAGAACTGCCCGACAGGGAATCCGCATCGGAGGGTCGCAGGCTAGCTCAGGCTAAAAATGAATATATAGAAAGATTTTTGCAAACATCAGTTGCCCCTACACCAGGAGAAGATGCCTTTGAGCAGCCTATCTCTCATTCTCGCCAAGAATCTCTAGAAGAACAACCCATTGGCCTTGGTGGTTGTAGCTCCACATTTGCTCAGTCAGCTTATGAATCAGGCTTTCACTCCTATTCCAGTCGTCAGGACAAGCCAGATTCAGGGCCATCTGCCAGTCCTCCTGAAGCCCGGGATATTCTGGAAGGTCATGGGCATCTGCCTTCCACCTCAATGGCAGCTTCAGTACGTGATACCACTGTTACTTCTCTGGATCACCTCTCAGAGGAGCAGATTCTGGCCCGCTTGCCTCCCGTAGACTTTGACAATATTGACTGGACTAGTCATGATTATCCTTCCCCTCAACCAGCCCAGGTCAGCAAACCTCTTCTGGATCAATTGCACCATGGTAATTTGGAGACTATTAATGGTTCCTATGATCGAGATGGTCAGTTCAGACGATGGCATGAGATGCTTACCATGGACTCCATTTATGATGAACCACTATACATATTGCCATATGTGATCCCTAATGATTGATTTGTGGGGGCTGTTAGTGTTGCGGTTGTGTGTTAAATTGATGAAAGTGATTTACCTGCTTTTGTTGGGTTTACATTTTTTTTTTTTACCTGTTAGCAGTTTGTTTTGTTGTATTTTTTATTTATTATTTTGTTTTTTTTATTTATTATTTTGTTTCAGATTACTGTTTTGTAGTGAAACAAAGTTGTATGGGGGCCGATAGACACTTGTTTATTTCATTTTGTTGATTTAAAGATATTATTAGAGCATGTTTATCAACAAAATGTAAAAAGCACAACGTGAAGCCAAATGTAAATGCTCATTTATGCAAAGATGTAAATGTGTTTGTAGGTTTCTTGTCTCCATTTATTACTGCCATAAATTCAAGGAAATGTTTCACTGAGCAAGATGCTTTTAAGTATAATATGCATTTATTTATGCTTGTGTACAGTCATTCACATCTTTCTGTTTCTATGCACAGTAACGGAGATAAAGGTCAACCTTTTTTTTATTTCATATCCCCCTAATATGTTTCGACCAAGTCAGTGTGTATGACAAAGTAAACAAGCAATGGGGTGGATAAATATGGGAAGCACATCCTACGTTGAGCTCAGTATTGGGAAAGCCTTGGTCATATCAGCCACAATCAGGTGTCTATAATAGGGCAGAAGTGGTTGTCTCTGCCTCTTGTTATGAATTATGATAATCTTTATTGCCATATTTTACTCACACAGTACATGTTGGTGGAAATTCATATCATCATGGTCAGTACCCAAAAAAAAAAA
>JAWQUT010000039.1:529116-564845 GCA_033807755.1 Ellobium chinense | reverse complement strand
GTGTCTTTCATTCTAAATCAATGTTTGTCCTGGTTATGTGCTGAAATAAAGTTAACTGTATATTATGTCTTTGTTCCTACTTTATTTTTGCAGTATCCTGTCCATAGAGTCCATTAAAGTGTGCTGAATGATCTCCGTTACGGCCGTATTGCATGTCGTGCAAATCGACGCTAAAGCAATCGCATTATTGAGCCGTTTTATTTTCATCAAAATAACAAAATTAACCGATTTTTAATCATATGTATAATTCAGCGTAAATAAAATTAATTTCAATCACAACAATTGTCTCTCATAAAGCAGTAATGGGCAGCATTCGCGCAAGGTCTACTTTGTCGTTCGTTTTTAGCGACCGTAACGCACTTGTTATTTATTCACTCTTCCGAGGTTCAACTTTTTATCCGGCATATAACGGAAGTAAACATGACTACGTGTCGCGATCGAAAGGATTTCTTTACTTCTTTTGCATCAGTCAGGAATGATGGGACCAAACAACTTGTCGTACGCACTTTGGCTTGCTGTTTCGACCGTAACAAGGTAGGTAAGATCGATACGACCATAACACAAAAGTGAACTTTTATCTGTTTAGCTATAATAAATGGATAGAGGAACTGAAGTAATTACATTTTCCCATCATTGTGATGTCTTAAGCATCCCTTCGATTTGTATTTTTGAGTGGAGTTAGACATCCTGCGATAGAGAGAGAATCGATCGCACTAAGTAACGACACGAGCAATCTGTCGTACAAGATGCAACCGAAACACTGTGTCCAAATTGTACAGTGTACTTACGACCAGAGCGTGTCAAACACGTATATTTATTGACCATTTGTATTACCTCAAGCTACAAGAAGTGCATAGACCTATCAAGAATTTGTAAAATCTGTTGCCGCTGATAATTTCGTTATGGTTGTATTCTGTGACCAGTGTACGACATCTTGAACATGTCATGATTGAAGTTACGATGCAGTTTCGATACAACCAAAACACAATCGAGTGCCTTTCTCATGTGCATGTGCTTTTTTTTTTTTTTAAATCGCTGTTGTGAACAAATACTTCAAATCCATTCAAATATCATGTGTCATTGCTGTTATCCTTGATTTAGAACTGGATTGTTACAGGCGCATCACATTATCAGTGTATGACATGCCATGTGGTTTGAAGATGCAGCCGTAACATCACAGTTGGTAACAAGTTCAGTTGTGGTAGCTTTGTGATTATGTTTTGTGATTAAGTCAATATGAAGTGTTAAAATCTCACTGTAAGATTTAGATGTAGATTGCTTAAGTTTATTTTTGAGTATCAGATGAAATTTGTTATGGTTGCATCATGCCCTTGGTGTATGACAATTGACATGGTGATTGTGATACATCCGTACCATAAATGATAATTTTTGAACATAAACAGCCAGTTTAGGTACAGTTGTAATGGTTTCAACTGAAATATTTAAAGGTTGTAAAGAAACTGAGTAAAAGACCTTAAAAAATTAATGAGCGTAGTATAGGACTGAACATATCATTACGGTTGTATCATGTTGTATCGTACCACAGTCTACTGTAAGGTTTCAATAGAACCATAACATTAGAGTTGTAGAGTTGATTTTTTTTTTTTTGGCCAAGAAAGGCTATTTCTCACCTCTAGTCACTAGCACTCTAGTTGTGAGTGCGCTTCTATCATTACAATAATTCAACCATAGACAGATTCACATGCAGATAATGTTATCCATTACTGGTTGATTGATGTGTTTGCAAAAGAAAAAGCCCAACACCAAGTAAAATATGTATTTCATATTGTCTTTGCCTTTTTTTTCTCAGGGTATGAACTGATTTTGACAATGGATGGCAATGAAGACCAGATGGCAAAACTGTTCAGTAAGTAAATTGTCCTCAAATCACCATGCACCAGGCACAACCAGCCTGCAATATAAAATACTATCACTCTACAAATTAAAAACCTACTGTTTAACCCATTGACCTATATTTTACCATCAATGTTTACCACTGCTCTAGATCCTGTCCTATCCCTTCCCTGATTCCAAACACTGTCATTGATACTGCTCAGTACAAATAGTCTATTCCTGTTAAATCTTCAGATCATTTTAAGCTGCTAACTTTATGTGTCCCAATAGTTTCATTGTGTAGATGCTCCAGCTGTCATGTGAATTTAGACCCACCTATTGATAAAGTTTTATTGTCTGTGAGTGCAAATTCTCTCAACATTACACTAATTCAACCACAGACAGATTCACATACAGATAATATTATCCATTATTGGCTGATTGATGTGTTTGAAAAAGAAAAAAACCCAACACCAAGTAAAATGCACTTCATATTGTCTTTGTCTTTTTGTTTTTTCAGGATATGAATTGATTTGCTGTCCAAAACTGTACTGTTGATAAGCTGTGCCCAAAAGCTAAAAACTCTATTTAATTGATGGTACTATTTATATCTGTTTTTTCTAGGTATGCGAATTCAGATGTGGCCTGAAACTGCTTTCGAGGCTGAGCCTGTGAAAAAGAAGCCCAAGACCGGGGCTGGGCGGGCAAGACTTTTTCGGGAACGAAGGGCAGTTTTCATCACCTACTATTTTGCTTAGAAAGTGCATCGCTTTTAGTCTGGTGACACACTACATTTAAAACATTTGTCAGCAGTGTTCATCCGTTTTCAGTGGCAAGAGTTGGTTTTAAGTTTTTCTGGGATGTTTTTTCTTTCATCATATCTAATCATGTTTTCAATCAACAAAACCATGTTATGTATGACTGAATGAGGGTATAAATTTGTGAATTATTATTGTCATTATGTTGTGCACACAGACATAAGTGCTGTGTTTAAAATATGTGTGGTGAATAGGGGGAAACGAGGGTTTGTGAATGAATGTGAGTGTTTTTCGTGGGTTCCCAAGTACCAGTTTTCCATTGTATAGCGAAGACAGATTTCTCCTTGTGGACATCTGAATCTGATGCACGAGTGGTTCATTTGTGCTCTTAATAAAGTTATTGTTGGGCATGATTTAGCTCGACTTACATTACAGTGNGCAGTTTGTTTTGTTGTATTTTTTATTTATTATTTTGTTTTTTTTATTTATTATTTTGTTTCAGATTACTGTTTTGTAGTGAAACAAAGTTGTATGGGGGCCGATAGACACTTGTTTATTTCATTTTGTTGATTTAAAGATATTATTAGAGCATGTTTATCAACAAAATGTAAAAAGCACAACGTGAAGCCAAATGTAAATGCTCATTTATGCAAAGATGTAAATGTGTTTGTAGGTTTCTTGTCTCCATTTATTACTGCCATAAATTCAAGGAAATGTTTCACTGAGCAAGATGCTTTTAAGTATAATATGCATTTATTTATGCTTGTGTACAGTCATTCACATCTTTCTGTTTCTATGCACAGTAACGGAGATAAAGGTCAACCTTTTTTTTATTTCATATCCCCCTAATATGTTTCGACCAAGTCAGTGTGTATGACAAAGTAAACAAGCAATGGGGTGGATAAATATGGGAAGCACATCCTACGTTGAGCTCAGTATTGGGAAAGCCTTGGTCATATCAGCCACAATCAGGTGTCTATAATAGGGCAGAAGTGGTTGTCTCTGCCTCTTGTTATGAATTATGATAATCTTTATTGCCATATTTTACTCACACAGTACATGTTGGTGGAAATTCATATCATCATGGTCAGTACCCAAAAAAAAAAAGAACACTCATGTAATTTCAAGGAGCCTTACAGTTTCAGATGTGGCCTTGTCTGTTGGTTAATATTTTCATCTAATTGATTGAGCTTCTGTGGCACTTCTTAGATGAGCAGATTGATTTATTTGGCTTACTACCATTATTGACCCATTGATTTCTGTTGTCACAGAATCAGATAAGGTGATGTGCAGAGAATTTTTTTTCAGATAAATTTCCCTGTGTAAAGGAGATCCCCTATTCTCTCAGACTTGTCTGTTTCTTTGTAATGATGTGGTTTTCAGCTGACCAGTTGATATCCCTGCAAAGAGTTAATAGTGAGAGAAACAACTGCAGATGTGCACTTTATGAAAAATACAAATGAATGACATTTTCTCAAATTTAGTGTTAGATTTTAAACAAAAAAAAATTGTGGGTTAGCTTAGTGAAAGACGTTCTGTAACTCATTACCTTGTTACAAAACACCTGATCACATTTTTATAAAAGTTACTTACTCTGCAGCAGAAAGCAGTATAACATTTATGAATGGCTCTGTTTCTTTGGAAGCTCTAGATACAGTTTTCACTTCATATCATCAGAGCAGGGATGGCATGTAGAACATTTCATAAATAAGATGCTTTTCATTTGTGTTTTATGTTGATAATTTCTGTGGGGAGACACAATTTTAAAACTTGGTTACAGTGTACTTTCCACTTCATTTTGAAAGTTGCATATGGAATGTCATAGTACTGGAGACACTGGTTGTCTTATTTGTTGACAGGAAAGTAGCAAGCTGTAGGATTGCATGATGGTCTTCTGTTCTGTCAAATATCTTATGTAATGTATTAGTGATTGGATAAATTGCTGAGTTGTTTTGTCATTTCATGAAGATGCTTTGTGGCTTCCAGTTGTCTTCTGAACCCAAAACAAGTCTCTTTTCTTTTTTGGTTTTTGATTTGTCACAAATTTATGGGCAGATGATTTCATTGAAATAAAAATGGTGGCCTGCTTGAAAAGGTTTGTAATATTAGACCGGAGACCCCTACAGTAAGAATCTTTGGGAATAGACAGCCAAAGATATCTGACACCCTAAGCAAAAGTGACAATATTAGATTGCATGCTGGGGACATATAGAGTATATCCATATTAAATGACTGAAAGCCATGGGAGACCTAGAAAACACTTAGGTTATCTCAAGAGAAATCTATGGCATGATCTCATAATGCCACCTTTTTGGCTTTAAATGCCAAATTTCCAGATCTGCAACCATAATTATGTATGTCATTGCATAGTGCCCATTTCCCACAAAATTTGTAACCATGCAAATCTTGAACCGGCAAAAGGCTTGGATGTGAATTTCAGCATTCACACATCGAAGCGGCTAGTATCCATACAGGTATCTTTTGTCTTCTGCATTTTTTTTTGCTACTTCTGTTTTTGTTTTTTTTCTAATTATTTATATCTTTCTCACTTATGTGATCAGGGTGTTAATGGAATAATAGATTCAGGAACCAATTCACCCCAAGTTGCTGCGGGTCCAGTTTGAGCATAAGTTCCTTCCCATGGACTTGTTTCTGAGTTGGTCAAATTCTACTGCAGAACTAGTTGTTGCCATGTAATAATCCAATTTCATGATGAACTTGTAGATGTTTGCTTATAAGATGACAGGATCATGCATATGCTGAATGTAACATATTCTCATGTTTTTTAAGAGTATCAAATTGGTACATAGAGGATTCCAACCACAGCTTGCTGTAGGCAGATGCTTTGTGAAAGGCCACACAGCTTTCTTCACAGTTCCGAGTTCGTTCTGCCTTGCTTTGCCTCAGGGGGCCATCCCTTAGTTTCCTTTCTGAGAATATGAGTGATATGAACAAAAATGAGCAGTGTTCACATCCACTGTCTGAGAAAATATTACAGCAGTGAAAGAAGGATACTGATCCTAACTTTCAAGATATCTAGGCCAAAAATTGCTGTTAACTCTGGCAAAGTTGGTTGTTTTTTTTCAAACAGTACATTGAACTTAGTACTTGTCCTGTCTCAGAGGTTGCTTTTATCTTTGTGTTCACTTGTGAATTCAGCATTTCATCATTGTAAAGAAAGTTCTTTTTTTCCTTCTTATATTATAAAAAAGAGAAAAAGAAAAACATGGGTTTAACAAATACAGCCTTTGTATAGTTACCTTCTTTATGTCCATCAGATCATTATGTGAGAAATATCTGAGGAGAATGATTGCATTATTACATAAACAATTATGCAACCCCATTTATGTATACACATTATTTTTTATTACTTACCTTGCTTCTTTGTAAGTTGAGATGCGAAAAAGTGGCACAGCTGCATTGTACTGTGTTGTCAGAATATGAATTCCAAATATGTAGACCTGATAAGTAACTGTAATCTAGAGTTGGCATCATGTGCTTGATTTGGTGATAAAATGGTCTGTTCTTTTAAATTATTATTATATGTTTTTAATTATAAAAATCTTAATGGATTTAGCCAAAGTCAGTAATTATTTCTGAGTCTGGCATAAGATTTTGCATTTCAGGAAATCTCCAGGCTTCATAAAATTTATTGGAGCTTTTTGCCAGTGACAGTAGATACTTTTCAAGGCATACTTTTCAAAATTCTGAGCTAGAGAAATGGCATTCCTGCTCAGGAATTGTCATCATGCAGACTCAGGGCCTTTGACAGGTTAAATCCCCTTTCCTCTAACAAAATGACCACAATGCAAAGTGTTGCAAATTCACTTGATTTTATTTTGGAGCTATCTTGCATCAAAATTTGATAACATAATCCTAGGGAGTCCATAAGGAAATAATTTAAGAACTTTGAGGTTTGTATTGCAAAACCTGAAAATAGACCTATTTATGGTTTCTTTTGTACAGCCTTGGCTTCCGATTAATTCTTATTTGAGGGTTGCAAATTCCATTTAAAAGGAATGCAGTGATCGTTTGTAATCAAATGGAGATATTATTTCAAACCGGATGGTTAAATCCAGTGTCATGTCACATTCAGCTAAATGTGACCTTATGTTTTCACTTATCTAGAATTCGTTTCAGTAACAGCATTATCATGGATTTCTGATATAAATAGTTCTTACCTCAAAACACATATAAAAGTTATGGCCAGAGTTTAAATACAGCTGAGCACTGCCAGCTGTTGTACAGTGGATGTCAGATAAATCGAGGCCAGTTAATCTGAAAAATTGCTTTATGTGAAAGATGAAGTCATGCTTTGTTTCCTTTACATCCTTTGTGAGTTCATTATGCATTATGATAAATATGAAATGGCCTGAATACTTTTGCACTCAACTTTTTTTTTGTTCATCACTTTTGGTCATCCAAGTTATACCCATCCTGACTTGTCACTCATTGCAGTGACCACTTTAGAAAAGTCAGCACCAATCAGAAGTATTATTATTAGTGTGAATGTTTTCTGAGTAAAACAGCAACAGTGGTGTGCCGAAGTGGCACAACTGCACCCTGTAACATAGTCTGTTACATTGTTTTACAGCGTTCATCTCTTACCCACAAGTAGGCTACTGATGCATTGTGACTCTCTTGAAATACCCATCTTCAGACCCCTCTCCTGCTGTAACTTTTCGGCACGATAGTCATAGGTCATGGTGCTTGTATTTTAATCCTACTTTTTCTCAACATCAGTAAAATTGTAGATACAGCTTAATTTTAACCTATTATAACAATGGTCACTTAAGGCATATGAACAACGCTGTATATTTTTCTAAATTCTACTGCATTGCTTTGTTGCAACAGGCACTCCTTTTACTCTGAAATGTAGTAAATTCCAAAGAAGTTGCCTGATCTTTTCAGTTTCGGTTTAACTGACTTCCACTGTAATTTGAAAATATGTTATTCATGCAAGTTGAGGAGGTATCTTGACACTTAACAATGTTTTCCATAAGTAAATGTTTTGTTGTTTATGTTGCCACCTGTGTACACCTGCCCCCCCTCCACAAAATCATGTTTCGACAAGCAATCAAGCCTATCATTTTGTTTGTTGCGTTCAGCTGGATTACTATGGACAAGAAACATTCACATGGTTACAATTTTTGTTAGTATTTCACTGCTAATTATTCGAACACTTTGATGTGCGATTCTGGTGCAGCTGTCTTTGGATTTGACGTAGAAGATGGCACACCAAAATCCAAAATGGTGCATTAATTTTTGTTCCAAGACTGAAATACAAATGAAAGTTGGAAATGTGGAAATATCCCAGGTGAAACAAGGAATGGCTTGCTCCAGCACTGATGTAATGAAAATTAGAAGAATCATTTGTTTTTTGTCAGACTTGCAGGTGACATGCAAACTGTGGGAAATGGTTATGTGTTGAAGTCAAGGAGAAATTGCCCATAAGACTAGGTACGGATGATCAAATTATAAACAAACTGAATCAGCTGTTCAGAAATGATGATAATGCACATGGTGGATTTGTCCATGTTTCTTTGTTTCATAACCATGGAGGTGTGACCTCTTTCCTCCAGACAGATCTGACAGTATGAAAATCTGCCAAGAACTGACAGAAAACAAGTTTTCCGTTACACAAGTCTATTTAGTGTCAGTCATTCTGAAATAGTTTAGGATATGCACTGTGCGCACACTCATAAAGTACATCAACTTCTGTGTTTGTGACTTCCACTACCTGCAGCTAATGACTTCGGTACTTCATAAACTGTTGGTTACAGCAACAAATGAACCAATCTTTAAAAGCATTTGTTGTGAAAATGCCTCAGATAATTTGTTTTAAATAGATTACTTCGTATTTACAGAGCAGCCATAGGCTGATTGTTGTTAAAGTTTGGTCAGTATTGGAGTATTGAGTACAAATTTGAACGTTTGTTATATCCATTCTTTTCTGTCTGGTTTGCTATCTCTAGTTTGGCTCACAAAGTTGACCATTAGATAGTGTGATTTCCAATGAAATCTTCAGTATTTCTGCGCATGGAAGGCTCACTTTCAGTGACTAGGATACATGTTATTTGGTGTTGCCTAAAGAACAAGAACAGTGAACCACATCTGTGGAGTACAAGTTCTGATGTGATGCTGTATCTCCTGATCACTAAGGGACAGTTGCTTTATTTCATGTAAATTCTGTTCTAAGCAATTACAAACCTTAGAATGTCTGGTTAAGTTAAAGAAATATATTCATGATTTGCATAAGTAAAATTTGATAGAAAGGCTTGTGCTGATACATATGATACCAAGTGATGTTTGACTGCATGTTATCATCTATGTTTATTTATTTGTATGGTGCTGCACATTTCTATAGCAGCTGTGGAAATAATTTCTCTTTGTACAAAAGGGGTGTGTTGTGTGAATATATAGTTTGAGTGTGATGCCATTGAATTGTCAGGTGCTGAAGATGAGATAACTTGTGGAGGGGTTTATAATGCTACTAGGCTGATTTATCGTGCACATGATGCAGATGTATCAGTCCGTGAGTTTTCTCATTGGTAGACTTGCGCTGCAAACCACCTTGACTTGTCAAATATAGTATAGTGTGGCTGCCTGTGTAACCAGTCTGGAAAATGCCTGCTTCCCAGCATTTTCTTGATCTTGTATTACACTTTTTTGGTCAAGTGGAGGTTTGATGCAAGTTTCCATCTTGTGATCATTTGTAATTAATTTTCACCATAGTTTTCATTA
This sequence comes from Ellobium chinense, assembly GCA_033807755.1. Classification (NCBI taxonomy): domain Eukaryota; kingdom Metazoa; phylum Mollusca; class Gastropoda; order Ellobiida; family Ellobiidae; genus Ellobium; species Ellobium chinense. Next base: position 555,510 of record JAWQUT010000039.1, on the reverse strand, counting down.
TTTTATCATGCTGTGTTTGTCTGAGGTGGAAGGTTTGGGATTTTTTTTTTTCCTTCATCATTTGTTCATATTTACACAACTTTTGTTACATGAAAGGGTTGGGGTAATGGATTTCTACTGTTGCTGTACAGATTTCCCTGGTCCCCTAAAAAAATATTAAAACATGGAATAAAATTTATAAACATGATACAGACATCCATGGAGTTGTTCTGATTATTTTTGAATACATTTATTGCGGTTTGATTGGCATGCAGATTTACATACATACAGTATAAATTTTCAACATTCAGGAGGCAAGTGAATTTTTTCTTTATATAGTGGAGCACACTTAATATAAACATGCTTAGTATGTAAACATGGATACTGAGTACAAAATTTTTGATATCAATTTTTCTTCTCTAAGGTTACATATGTATGGTTCATGTGTGTTTCTGTTAATAAGTACACTTTGGGTAGGTCCTGAGGTGTACCCATTATCTGTGCTCCACTGTACTTTCCAGCTATCTTTCATCACTTTGTGTACCTCAGTCGCATTACTGTATCCAGTTTTATCAAGAGTATCTTGTGGCGAAAAAGCTACCAAGCACAAATTTTGGTGCATTTGTCAGAAGGGCCTTGGGACTGAAAGGGTAGTCAACTTGGTAAGACTGTGAAACACAAAGTGTTGATGCTTGATGTTTCAGCTGTCTGTCACTGGCTGAACAGTACAGCATGAACTGCACATGGTTGAGTAAAAATATTGCACACTTCCCTTACAATGAGGGTGGCCACTCCCACCCATTCAGCATCCCACCAGCTTAGGCATAAGTGTCGCCAGTAACAGTGTCAGTATACCATGAATCTCAACATTTAATCATACATACTCAAAACACATTTATTACAAAAAAAACTTTATCACGAAATGTGTTCAGATTTCAACATTTTCTTAAAAATTTTATCATTCTTATTACAAAATGGTAAGTTTGGTTACTGAATTAAGAATGCACATGTTGACCGAGTAACAAATCAGTTATAAATATTTAAGTGAAAGGGTAAGAAACTATCTTTCATAAACTCAACCAGTAGCTGAATTAACGTTCTTGCCCAATTTTCAGTCTAATGTTGATAAAATCATAAGGATAGTTATCCTCAAATACAATCTTTCTCCCTATGTTACTCTACATATATACTTCCTTTATTGTATACCAAAAATTTCAAGAGAACTGACTGAAAATTGATCAAGGTTAGTCATTTTTGTCTTAAAAACACAGTTCTGAATAATTCACTAACAACAGTAACCCATCAGCAAAGCATAAAGCCAATTGTAAGATATTCAAGGCATTTCAAACTCTGAATTCATGCAAAATGTACAGCAGGACCTCGATATAAGTATAAAGTATCCTGTTACTACCTCCATAGTACAAGTAGATTCCTAATGCACTGAATTTCTCTTCACCTTTGTGAAATAAAACTTGATGCAACATACAACATGTAACCTCACTAATGTATAAATTGAATGGTTCTGCTAAACATTTTCCTCAAGAAATCAACCTTGGTATAGCATATAAATATAAGCAGACTGGAGATAGCACATGACCATGAAACATGCGGCATGGTGCCACCTGCATGTACCAATAGTGCGTTTTCGCTGTTAGTTTGACAAGATGGTATAGCAGGAGAGAATCACAACTTGTCAACAGGTTACTGAAAGGGTATTGTGAATCTAGAGGGCCTTTGGCTAGGACTTTTCTGTTTATTCAGATTCACCAAGATTTTGGGTAAAGCCATGTTGTGTTAAGTCAACTCTACGCACAATATTTGCAGCTAGAAAGCTACCCTGTTGGTCTCATATTCCTTGTCTGGCGCACAGCATAAATCTGGTTGTTACTGAGGCAATAGAGGTGGACAGCAAATTGAGGGAGGTGATGGACAAAAAAAATGGAAGTAGTGAATTATTCCCATCACAGCAAAACTGCATCAGATAAGCTGTTTTTGGGCCTGCCAGTTCACAAACTGATTCAAGGCATCCCTCAACAGAACAGCACTTATTTTATGCTGGAAAGACAGCAGCAACAGGATGCACTTAACCTTTGTCATACATGGTGGGTCTGCAGGACCCAGAGGCTATTATAACATAAGAGTTTTTAACTATCTCATTTCTAATAAATTTTTTGTTGAACTTTCAGGTATTTCTCAATTAAGTCATTGCACATCTTTTCACAGTTTTAATGTATTAAAATGTGCAAATAGGTACTGTACTATAGTCCATCCAACATTATATGGTTTTCGTTTTTCGCGAATATTTCCTGTTGGCTTTGATCAATCCTTACAAATTTTGCATTGCCTTCTTTTTCAGTTTGTCTTAACAAGAAAGTATTTTTTGACGGTTGTAGAGATGGAAATGCAAAAGTTTTTTTCATAAAGTTATATAAAAAAAAACTCTACCAAAAGGAAATCGCGAAGATATGGTGGTTTACAGCTTCATGGAATGTAACACAGCTTCCCTAAATGCAAACATATTTGATATGGATAATTGCAAAGCATGTTTTAACAAGAGCTGTGTTTGACTTTGTTTGGACTTAGATAAATGCAATAGCTAAATATATAGCATTTAGTCCATATGTGAATGATGTAATTTTGTTTGTTGTGAGGAATAGTTATGATATGACTGTCCCGTTCGGCTGATTGGTCGTCTGGAGTGCCTATCAAGATAACTCGAAAAGTTACTGACGACCTTGAATTTACCTTGATTGGTTAGCTCTGTCTGTAATAGAAACATGGTTAAATCTGAATTGTATGAGATGTGTAAAGTTGCAACTACTTGGGAAGACCGGTCACAAGGTCCTGTTATTCTCTTCCCCAGTTTTATAATACTAGCTGAAGTGCTTACAAAGTGTGGCGGTGCGGTATCTACGTGGGTCTGGTTACGACACCCACGAAATTTAATAAAATACTTAGTGATCGACTGGAGTAACGAAATGCACCCTTGTAACGTGTTGAGAGTAAAACAAAGGCACACAGAAAGTTTCAAGTCGATTCGAACAGCGGTAACGATGCTATGCCACATACAAAATCGAGGCTATTTTTTCTTTTTTTATAATAGACTGTATGAATATGAGTAAATAATATGAACTTTTTGGGTGTTTGTCTAATTTATAAACGTGAACTTTGAACTGAATTAGATACAGAAAACGAATGGCAGTGATGCTTGAAATCGGGAGTGCGAAAATTTGCTCAAAGATCAGCCTTTATATTAGAGTANGGGGGGGGGAATAATCGGGGAGGTCGAGTATCAGTGTGTAAATTCCACTGTTTGTGACTATTGTTGTGTGGTTGTGAGTATTTTATGCATGTGAAATGTAACTTGTCTGATCCCGGACGTAGTACTTTGTCCTTGCTGTCTGCGGTAAAAATTGCGCTTGTTATGTCTAAACAGCTAAACCACGGAATGTTGCATTAACCGAATTATTTGGACTTGCTCTTATGTGAACCTGCCATGAAAAGAAGACTACTGTGAATACCGTAAAATGTCTGTTCTTTGAATCATCGTGTTTCCTGAGTTTTTTATATACTGTACTTTAATGAAGCAAACTTTTTTATCTGTAACTGTCCACATGTGAATAAAATGTCTCTGTTAAGACAAACTGAAACAGGAGGCTATGCAAAATTTGACGAAGACTGACCAAAGCAAATCGGAGATATTCGCGATAAACGAAAACCGTATAATGTTGGACGGCCTATAATATCTGCTACATAGTCTCTAATACTCAAGGCAAGGAAGACAGTGACAAGATTACTGTCTACAAAGAAACATGTGTGTGTGAGCTAAGCCATTCCCCCAACTAAGGCCTTGCAGTTGCATCTTATGATCTTAGCATGAGAAAGCTGAGCCCCACAAAAGAATCCTTTAGGAGCTAGTTTCCAGATGTTTTAATGTAGAGACGTTCAAATCTTGAGAAAAAAAGCCTGAATATGTCACACCGCATTTACTGGATCAATGCTTCAAAATGCCCCCAGTTGCTGACAAGTCAAATGCAGACAAAGAAATTCGTGACCTACAGAGGGAGGCATCAAACCTTGAAAAACTGTCACTTATGGAGACAGAATGATGTAATTCTGACCACGACATCAATATCAAATAATACAGAAGACAATTTGCTGTGGGATTTCCTTGAAAAGGAAACAGATTTAGAAAATGCAACAAAAAACAAAAATGGATTGATTTTGGAGTTCAGACACTACTTAGATTCTAGATAACAATAAACTAAAATAACCTATTAACAAACACAAGTTACAACATAACACCCATGGCACAGAAAGGCAAGAAAGAAAGTTAATAAAATTATGTACATGTTATATTATTATGAACACATTATGAAATTGGAGATGTGTAGTAAAAATTCAGCACCATTATAAAATTAGAAAGTGCAAAACATCCATTAATTTGCATTTTAGCAGGGATGCCACTCTTCAGAAAAATCTCTGAAATCAAGAGAATGCTGGTGTCTTTCAGAGACTTGTTTGACATTAGTCACAAAAACGCAAAGTGATCTACTTTCAGTTATTTTTTTTTCTGTTTGCCTTGGACATTTTCTTCCTGTGAAATAGAGACTAATTAGATCCAGTGGTGCATTTTCATGCATATGTAAATTTATTTGGAAACTTGTGTTAGATCATTAAATTGCTGCTAATCATATTATAATGTCGGGTTTTTTCGCCAGTGCAGTCGGGGAAATTTGCCACTTTTTTCCTATCTATGCTAGTTTTAGGGGTATAACCCAATTCATCTATTACAAATGAGTCCAAGTGTCAAATTATTTATACTGTAGTTACATTACTTGTTGCTTAGCAAAAAATCAGCCAAGTAGCACATTAGACAGCAGACGGCAGCAGACACTTTGCAATTTTAACCCTGCTCCCACTACATCACTTGCCACTTCTATCTTAGTCTATCTCTTCTCGCTGTTTGCTTTCATTAACATTAACATATCATTAACATTTCATTTTCTTTTTAGATAACAATGTTTTAGTGCCTTACAATTGTTTTTGTCTTTAAAATTTGTTTATAATTGCTTAGAAGTCCAGGCGAGTTAATTCGCCACAACTGTCTGTCAAATTCGCCAGCTCAAATTTTTTAATCTTGTTTTACAAAATTTAAGATGTTTGCTTTGACTAATTCTAATTTGAATTTCCTTAGTCCAATGTAGTTATTCAAATTTGATTTTTGACACTCCTGGTTGTATCTGATTTCGAATGCTGTTGCAACAATGGGTAGGCCAAGAAAAATGCATATATAAAAAATATGCCAAAGAAGATGTAGAAAGAGCGATAAGGGCTGTTAAAGATGGTAAAAAAACATGTGCAGGTACAGCAAAATTTTCTGGCGTACCAAGAAAAACTTTGGCGGATCATTTGTCGGGAAGATCAAAGCGAGACAGAAAAGCAGGCAGGGAACATTCCAGAGAAGTTACAGAACTCTGTAATAGATAAAGCTATTGCGGCGGCTGAAGCTGGATTTCCGATGACAAAAAGACAAGTTTTTACTTATAATTGCAACACTCGTGAGCAAACTTAACTAAAGACTCAGTTCATGAACAGCAACCAGTGGGGCCTCCAGTAAAAATCACAAAGATCACAACAGTTAATTAAGATATTATATAATGTTTGTACATTGTCACAATGTTAGTAAAAAAATAATCACAAGTTTAAATGTAATTTTCTTTTCGCCTAGGCGCCAGAAAGAAATATTTGAAAGCAATATCAAAAGTGGCGTATATGTTATCACAATTTATCACACTATGAGATCTGATCTTTTACAGAAGGTGTTTGAGACCACAAGCATCTATTATCTTGACAGATCCAAAATCCCAGCTTCTGCCTTCCAGCCTTCAGAGGCCCTGCACAGCGTCATTCACCAACCACACACAGAACCCCAGCCAGCAGCTTCATCAACAATTCAGCACCCCAAAATGAGCAGTCAATAAAACTGGGCAACTGCAAGTCCTCCAAAAGCCAGCATCAAGTAGCTGACCTACCATTTGACGATGCGAGACAAGATGCTATCACTGTGTCCTTTCCAGATATGGACCAGTTGGCTTTTCTAAATGATTTGACAATCACCATCACAGGTCCTGACAACAACGAAGTAATAAATGTCGGGGAGCCAGAGCAACTTAACGTCACTTCAACAAGTGCAACCCTTTTAGAGGCTGACTGGATGCTGCAGTTAGCAGCATCTTTGACATCCAGCCAGTGCCCAGAGCAGCACCAACTCAGAGACGGACAAGGGCCATTACAACTAATAGGCTCCTGACAAGCAAAGGCCTCATGGATGAAAAGAGGGCAGCTTTGGAAAAGAAGGAAAGACGAGAGGCCGCCAAGCTAGAACAGCGAGTAAAGGCACAGAAGAGGAAGATGGAGAAAGCCAGCAAAGCAGCTAAACCTAACCATTAATTATTCCTGCTTTTTTAACCATTAATTATTACTAACTGCTTTTTTAACCATTAATTATTACTAACTGCTTTTTGAACATAGTCTAGATTTTAAGGTTCTAACAAACAGTGGTCGTTTATTTTTTTTAATAGGCCTACATGTCTATAAGTTTTTATTGTTGTTGGAGAGAGTTTAAACTTTGTCATGTTCAGATTTTATTCTCTAAGTTAGAGCACTGTTCTTAATTTATGGTTAGTGTTCTGATAACATACAAATCCTTCATTATGTCATGTTTTTGTTACAGTTTTAACGATAATAAAACAATTCAAATCAATTACAAAAAAACAAACCAAGAAAAAAACCAAAGAGGGATTTAGGGAACAACCGTGTCTTGGTAAAGTAGTATGCCAGTGTGCCTGGCAAATTTCCCCAGTCATGGTGGTGAAATTGACTGATGCAGTGGCAGGTTTACCCAACGGCTGGTTATGTTAAAGAAAAGCTCGAAATACAAATGAAACAAAATTATAACACCCAATCAAGTGTCAGCATGGTTCTTCGTAGCCAATGGATCTTGCCAATTTGGTCCTCACACAGTAGTTGCACCAGTGTAAATTATATTCACTGGTCCAAATGTGGCGAAAATGCCTGACTCTACTCTACTCTAGTTTACACTCTACATGAAACTAAAAAAAGCTCACAGAATATTATGAAAAGTGAGTGGCATCTCTGATTATATATAAAAGAAGGAATGTTTGTAAGCACAGAGTAGAAAAATAAAACTGTACAAATTAAGTGACATTTCTGTCCTTTTATAAACACCTTTTTAAGTAGGTTTATGATTGTGTCATTTGGCAATCGTACATTAATTCAGAACAAAACATAAGTGAATACAATATGTATAAAATGAACAAATACATTTCTTGGGGCTGACAAGGTAGACTGGCAACTCGCAAATACAGGCAATGCTGAAATTAACACTTTGTGTATCATGGTTTCAATACTGCATCAAAGTTTACTTCACTTCATTGCACCAGAGGTGTAAATATTTGATTATGCTTTACCAAGAATTTACACCCTCAGAGGGGTCTTGTGACTGAAAGGGTAATTAACTTAACAAGGCTGTGATACACAAGATGTTAAAAAGCCAGGATATTTTACAGTCCCTGTGGATTGAACTTCTCGACAATCTTTGAACTTCAGTCATCATAAGATTCATAAGTCAGATTCTGTTTTTGTTTCCCCCCCTCCACATCTGTCACAGTGAAAGGCCAACTGCTTTAAATGAAAATATGCAAATGAATCTAGCTAATAAGCTATTATGAGATGTCACCCTCGCATAAAATATAACAACCAAAGAAAATGACTGCTTAACAATATGAAAATCATGAACTTTAAAGCAAACAAAAAACAAGCTAACATACAGTCTTGAAAGAAATGATATACGAGGGAAAATTATGCCAGCACCTCTTAAGCAAAGTTTGGAACCAAATATGTTTCACCATTTTCTTCAAAATGCTCATACTGTATTTAGTGCAAATTAAATGCATCATTACTAGCCGTACCGTAAAAGCAATATTTCTCAGATTATTCCCCTTGCCCCAGTGATGGTCTTCGAGGTTTGTGACACCTATTAGAAGGGCAAATCACTCAGTGTGTACAACCCAATTAATCCGCTAATATATAAAATCCCCCTTTTTTGGGGCCCTGCCAGCCAGTGTTAGGGTGAAGAAATGTGTAAAATGACCCGTGATCTAAATAAAGCATTCAATTTTAATGTTTCAGGTACAATTTGAGCCTTCTAGATAAAAAAATAAAATGCGTAGGCCTATGTATTCACACGCGGTCAAAACCAGCCAAATGAAAATTTGGGGACCAAATCAGAATTTGAGGTGATCTTTTTCAAAAGACATTTGTGAAAAATTTTGCCGTTGACCCCCCCTTTTTCTTTCCGTTAAAAGATCGGGCAAAAGAAGTACTTTAACCTCCATGGAAGAAATTTCCCAAATCACAGTGGTATAGTTAGAATAACGCAAAATGATAATAGGGCCAAAAGAAGAAAAAACAATAGGTGTCAAAGACCGGGATGAAAAAGGGGGGCCAACGGCCAAAATTTTTCACAAATCTCTTTTGAAAAAGGTCACCTCAAATACTGATTTGGTCCCCAATTTTTCATTTGGCTGGTTTTGACCGCGTGCGAATACATAGGCCTACACACTTCATTTTTTTTATCTAGAAGGCTCAAATTGTACCTGAAACTTCAAAATTGGATGCTTTATTTACATCACAGATCATTTTACATATTTCTACATCCTGACACGGCTGAAAGGGCCCCAAAAAAGGGGGATTTTATTAGCGGATTAATTGGGTTGTACACAGTGAGTGATTTGCCCCTCTAATAGGTGTCACAAACCTGAAAATTCTCTGGCTGAATTTGGGAAAACTATGACCAGGTGGGTCACCAATGTCATTTAACACATGTTATTCAGCATTTATTGCTGTGCCATTAGATGTAATTTAAAATTAGCAATTCTGTTTTAAAAACACGGATTTCTGCAATAATAGTGTTCATACCACTCAGTCCCCAATAATTGCTTCAGTCCAGTCTACTCTTTTATTTGTCTTGTTCAAGAATATGGCAAACAGCCCATGAGGAATGCAAGTCTTCAGAATAGAGGTTACTTTGTCAGGGCTCTACTGCATCCTGGAAAAGTGAAGTCTCCTACCTGACGTAAAGACTTAGGAAGTTACTGAGCCCCAATACTAACGTCCATTTTGTTACTACAGTCATGCTGGCAATCAGGAAGCTGCCATATGAAGTCAATGTTGATATTAAGTAGCCTTTGATGCACAGAAAATGTGTACTTATTACTGAGGTGTACATATTGCTGATGTCACCTGAATAAAAAAATGTCTGTGCATGACAAATTCTACTAAATAATAAGATTTAGTCTACTTATCATATTAGCACTTATTATTGAGGTTCCACTGCTTATGTTATCCCATGATACATCACTTTAAGCATCTTTCAGAAGACTTGGGATACAGCCAAACATTGGAACAAAGGAGTTGTGCAACCTGGAACAGGCAAACAGAAGAACAAAATAATTTCTGATATAAACATTTAAACATGAATAGAATGTGTAAAGTTAACTACCGGTACTATGTTGCAACAAGAGGAATGATCTATGCCAAAACCGTGTCTCAGAAACTTGAACACTTCTTAAGATCTAGATAGATTACAAAATTGTCTTTCTCAGTTCTTATCTTATAGGCATTCACAATTTACCAAAATAATTTATCAGGAGACAGGTAGTGAAAAAAATCACAAAGATGTAAAAACATATCTGTGAGTGTGACAGGTAAACAAAGATAAGTCCTTTTGTTGTGAGACATCAGAAATCTGCCATTTAATGGTGTTCATTTCCTAAATGAAGGGAGTCTGTCATAAGAAGTGTAGCTGAAAAATATGAAAGGGTTCGATCACGGTCAGAAGTCTGTCATGTGAATACCACTTGGGCATCCTTGCATATATAATAATAATATATGTGTACATCTTTAAGACAAACTTCATTATGTCTGACTTCTTATAATAACACCCGGCTGTCAAGATAGATACATTAAATAGGCTAAATACAGCACTTTTCCTTAACTGGTGTACCTACTTGGCTTCAACCTCCAGTCCATCCATACGAAGAATTTCTCCATCACAGAATGTATAGTGTTCCAGTTCACGCTCTCGTGCTCTCGACCGTGACACATTTTCATCTGTCTCTTTTTCATCTCTTAGGATTTTTATTCTCATGCCCACAGCTTTATTGACAATTTCCAAATTAGGCAGTGGTCGCTGGAAACGAAAGATAGAACAATTTCTTTTATGACTTTAGTTTTAAATAAGACTGATGTGACTGGTATCATTCATTATGAGCCTTCCGGTACATGCAAGTCCAGATAAATTATGATGCAGCACACCTGCCCCTACAACATCCACGGTTTCAAAGATTAAATTATATAAGACCGAATTCACAGGAATCATTCCATTATCAGCCTTTCAACACATGGAAAACCTGCAGTCCTTGCCGCGCAGTCCTTGCAAGACTCAATGATTTCAAGCTTGAATGCATACTTTTTTGCACTTACACTGTTTGTTTACAATGGATTTTGCTCACTGTCAACTGAAAGTTGTTTGACTGTTTTCTTCGACCACATGTTAGAATTTCAGTTTGAAAGATCAGACTAAACATCAGCCAGTTTAAGATTGGAGTAATTTTGTAAGAAATAAAACGGCAGATCCACATTGTCACTGGTCCATTGAAACTAAGAATAACAAGCTACACAATCCAAGAAACTTTATTTTGCTCAAGTTCTTAAAACATGTGAGCATCCAAAATAATACAAATGCAATTAGCAAATAGTATAGAAGAAATAGGCTACCTGCAGAGGTTTTCCATCATACATTAGAGAGAACTTGATAAAGGACAAGGTTGAACAACCAGTGTCAAAAAGCATACAGCCACTCTTTCCAAGGAAGTCCACTGCACATTTATTTCCGACAGTTTTAAAATCTGCAGCGGAGATCATAAGACCTGCATATCTGCTGTCTTTGGCAGAGTGGAGCTGCCAGCCTGAGATGATAGAAATGGCACACATACTGAAACAATTCTGCAAAAGCAGACACTTACTCATTGTTCATTTTGGTATCAAAGTTTCGGAGGTAGCTGTGGGGTTTACATCATCTACCAATTAAACCTACTGCTCTGCCATTCTAAATTAATATTACAAAAGTGTCATCATTACTTTTATGTTTATTAGACATATAATTATAACTGTACCCAATCTAAGGAAAATTTTATTAATTCTCAAACAGAAAATGGAGAAGTTCATGGTAACAATCAGTGCTTGCTTTCATTCATTAACAAGATTAAACCAAGTACCAACAAAGCCTAAAATTTACATTCTGTATTTTCACATGCTTACTCAAAAAAAAAGAAGTTTACATTAACCAGTGTTTTCTCCAGGTCATATGAGTTGGTGGGAGGGGGAGGAGGAGACATTCCCCCCTTGGTAGAAATCTGAAGGGACAAATGTAAATTTTTCAAAAGATTTTAAATTTTTCTCAAGGATCGCAAAAGTTGAAGTGCAGAAAAGAAGGGAAGATCAGTGCCTGAAAAATATTGTGAAATTTAAGGGGGGGAAAGCACAATCACACTATCTGGACAAAACACTGATTAACCCACCTTCATTTAAACCAACCCCTGAACATGCTTCAGAGCTTTCTCCAGGCTCAAGAAGATATTGTATCTGACAATCAAATTTCCGCTTCTTTAGCATTCCACCAATGAAGGTATCTGGAATAAACCATTATATCTGTTTCACATACAGTAAACCTGTCATCTGCGATCCCTTCGATAAGCGACCCCCTCCATTGTATATATAGACTACAGTATATACTTTTCCTATTCACCGACCATTTTCTCACTGAAACTGACTTCTGATCAGCTGCTACCTCTGATCGCAAAGCTGGACATCAACCAAAACGCCGTTTTTCACTGTGTTTCACAAATGAAGGGCACATCCAAGTCAAAATCCCTGAGTCCAAAAAGCACTGCCTGTGCCTACATCAAAGAGCAGAGCTTATTGCATGGTGACTGAGGAGGTGAGGAGATTAGGGTGGGAAGAAGACCATGTCTCGTGTGAGCCTACCATAGACGTAATACTGGTCACACAATATTAGACCTAAGAACCCCACATTGCCACCCTCACTATTGGCAGCGTTGGAATCGCAACTACTGACTAGTGTAGCAGACATAGGGAGTCTGGTGAAAAAATACTGCCCACAGAAGACAAAGATAAGCAACATTAATTTAGCGTAAAGAAAAGAAAGTCTAGAAAAACACTTTCTTGCTTAGCAGTAAACTGCAGTAAAGTGAAGGATAGACCTAACAGCTGATCTCTACTGAGTGGGTCAAACGGGACTTTGAAAGAACCATTGAAAGCAAGTCCCAGCCTATCAAATGACTTGTCAGGAAATACAAGTTGATGATAAAAAAAATTCAGCAAGTCACCCATGCAGGTTCTTTATTCAGAAACTGTGCGCTTCTTCTCTCTTGCCTGAACTCACCCAGACATACTAATTTTCTTAACAATACACCGTTGTTTTCCTCTCCCTATATTTGTCAAATTTCTACAAATCTCTTTGTGTTTCATTTCTCTCTTTCTGAACATTACTAATACTAGCCATTCTGTTGGACTTCTAGTGCCATTCTCTTGCTCTCCTTTCTGCTTTTATCTTCTCACCCAGTTCAATCTCTACCCATTCTTCTCCCTTCATAACTGTTAACCAGGAGGAATTATGCTGACCATACTGTAGGCACAAAAATATATGTAACACTTTTGCATGTTTTGTGGGACGTGGGGAAATGAACTTGTCTAATGCAAGATGGTTGGTTGCAGGAAATAATGAGCTGTTGCTCTCTTTTGGCGACAATCACTGACTGCAGCGACACTGTTCACATTTTCTCATCACAGCACTGGACTACTAAAGTTAGGATGCTCTTCTCAATGAATGAAACACCCTCTAAAGAAGAAAGAGTTGTCATACATGTTGCATGGTGCGGCATTTTGACACCTGGAATTTATATTCCATGATTGCCTCACACATCTCAAACATACACACTGTCTGCCTCATAACTCTATAGGAAGTACAGTATGTATATATTTGAACTTCGCACAAATTTTGTTTCTTATGTTTCATAAGTATGTAGTCAAATGCCTCTGTCTTAACAATATGAGTACCCAAAGACTTCAATACTCTTTGGGCCTCAGCACATGCAAGTGTACAATATAAACAGTGTTCTGTAACAGCTACACACAGTGAGCTTTCCCCACCTACAACAAAATCATATATTATTTTCTCAATGAGGACTCTGAAAGAACAAGGGATCTTTTATCACAGGCTCTCTCATGATCCAGGTTGGAGCTGCCTAAATCAAACTCTTTTGAAACAAAAACTTGTCATAAACACATCTTAGGTCTCAAATTGTTCCTTCTTTGTTACATTCAAAATAGTTCAAGCAAACCTCTTTGAAACAGATACTTTTGTTCCCTTGAAACAATAAAGCCGATTCCAATGTGCTTGGAAAGAATGAGCAGAAATCTTACATGCATATCGAGCTTTTTTCATCCATCTCAGTTCATCAGATCTTTTCATGATGTCAGACATAAACCCAAGGCCAAATCCAAGCCCACAGATTCCCAACAATTTCTTAGGTTCATGTATAATCACCATGTTGAGGGAGTGGATTTCACCTGAGAGACATAACACTGTGATGAAAATATGCAATATAAATACATATATGCAATACATAAACAGCCTGCTACAAAGTTCTTATTACTAATGTGGTTAAAAATTACTTTTCGATATATTTACTTCTCTTTATCATTTATGGCATATATCACCCCCCTCCCCCCTACACATAAAAACAGCAACGGTCACATATTTTGGTAACATTAATTGAACATCCAGATCATTTAGGAAGCGTACATCTGAAAATGAAACAACAAGACATATTTGAACACTTCCACAATTACAATTAATACAAGTGTTGCAGCAATAGATTAAGATATCAGAGACAAGAAGTGTAAATCACTAAATATAACCTATGATATTCTTTCTTGCAAATATGAAGTCCAGCTGTGCCCATTAGCCCCATCTGTAGGTATCCATTCAACAAATGATTGTTCCTTCCAGATCTCCACATAATTCATCTGCATCATGATGGAAATTTTAAGGATTCATTTTGTTTAGCGGTTACCTCGTACAACTCTTAAGGCTGAAGTTTGAACTTCTCTGACACCATCATTGGTAAATCTGGAATAGCCATTACTTGAACCTGAGGAAAGAGAAAATATCATATCATGCTGAGCAAACTGTAGAGTAAGTATCATGAAAGGTGCGTCTGGTCTCTAAAAGCAAACAGCTTGTCTAACAGATGAAGACAAATTTAGCTTTAAGTACTTTGACATTACTTTTCTACTACAAACTACTTTTTTATCTGCTAAATGACAATTTATACATGACATCAGGGTAAGAAGTCCTTGCTTCATTCAAATTACATCAGGTTCAAAATCTGGGGATACCACTAATAAAATACACTATAGGTTACTCATATCACTTTCCCTTGTGCCAAGGTCCATACAGACCTGTTGTTAGTGTCCTTCGTATATTCTGCAGAAGGAATATTAAGGTTGTTATGTCATAATCATAAAATACAAATAAGATTTCCTGCCACTTGCAACCTCTGTCATCAATGTAAAGACTATGGTAAAAATTTTACATATGTTCACAGCCAGAAGTGCATAATGGCATAAATGTATTTCATTTCATCTTTGGTTATTCAGCAGTATTTATGGTTTCCTTGTGCATTTGCCAAATTCTGTGACTTCCAAACAACCGAAAAACAATTTTTCTAGATGAAAGGCATCAGGTTTGAGCTTTCTTTATTTCCCCGGCTTACTGTGTTTATTTGTTTGGGTGTCTAGCCTGTCCTTAAAGGCAGTTTTATATCAAAATTTAATACAGCATCTCTCTGTGATGCATTTCAAGTTTACTGAACCTGAAAATCAATTCTAAACCCACACAAGCATTTTCTATATAAGAGATGCTGCCATAATAGACCTGTACCTACTTCTGCACACACCTGTAGTGGGGAATTCCCTCGTCTTATGATGTGTCGTATAACACATATTACAAACAAGTATATAACCGTCCCTTCAGCCAAAAAATTGTGCACCTATTTGGCAGACATTGGTAGAGAAGATTGTAAACTTGTTTGACACTGAAAAACAGTTCCATTATCACTCATTACAATATCTTGTAAATCAAACAACTTACCAGTTGGAATCAAGCAGAATGGAATTTTTGGTCTGACAAATTCAGCATCCTTGTCATTAACATCAATGCCTGCTTCTCTCTGAAGCTGTAGAAAGTAACCCTGCAGAAGTTCTTGGTACAAGCCATCACCACTTACAGCTATTATTCTGAAAAGTGAATTAAAATCAATTGAATTGAAAGGATCAAAAGCATCAAACATGGTATAAATGGTAATTAATACTGAATTAGCAATCAGTGCACCGTAGTACTGTATCTCATGTGCAGTGAGCTTAGTCTACCAAGGAAGTAATTGACTTGGCAAAATTAGCAAACCACACAAGCATTACACCAAAGGAAAATGCAGTTTGTAATTTAACTGAGCCAAACTTATGCACACATTTAACTATGGGGATTCTAGTTCACTTGAACTGCTTCTTCTGAAAGAAACCTTGATCCTTCCCCTCTCCCAGCCCCCCACCCCACCAATGTCAAATGACCATAATTTCCATCCACAAGACTTGCACGTCTTGCTGGGGATATGTTAGGAAGGAGTCATTTCGAAAACCATATATAGCAGATCAGTTAGAAGTGGCTTTAAGAAGCAAAGAAAAAAATCAAGATTCAACACAAGATTTATCCCTCCCCAACTCAAATCCATAGGTAACATAGATACGTGGATCCATACTTCTTTCTCAAAAGTGTCACTATTCATCAGGAGGAATAATCAGATATAATCACAACATCTTCGCAAACAAACAAAAAGCATTAGCAACTACAGCTGACAGGTGAAAAATAAAAATACCCATCATAGCTTGAAAAATCTTGTGTTTCCCCAATTTCCAAAGCATGTTTAGCTCTCTCTGTTACTGAAATCAAAGAAGACATTAGCTAAGTAAGCATCAAATCTGTCAGGTGAAGCAGAAATGAAAGACGTACTTGCTAAATTATCTGATTACAAGGCCCAAATGTAAAGGTTTAGGAAAAGCCTTTTCTGCCACCATGTCTTTGTGGGTGCCAAATGAATACCATGCAAGTTGCCTGGACTCATGCACAATCAGCTCTAAGATAAAATGTGTATCCAGTATGAACTGGACACCCATGAATACTTTAAGGGCTTCATATGGATAACACTTAGAAAACACATAGGTATATCATCTCAACGTCACCCACGCAGTAGCCTGCTGGAGAGACCACTCTAGATGACATGGAAAAATCCACATAGGCCCATAGCCACAGTTAAATTCTCACGATGATACCCAATAAACTAAACAAAAGATACTCTAGGCTAACACTCCCTCTAATTATGTAACTGCCCCTGCAGCTTTACCTACCAATGACAGTTGTTTCACAGCCCGCCAACTCAAACACTGGTGCTACTTGACGATGGTAGATATCTACTCCCTTCTGATTCCCGCCAA
Organism: Ellobium chinense; assembly: GCA_033807755.1. Taxonomy (NCBI): domain Eukaryota; kingdom Metazoa; phylum Mollusca; class Gastropoda; order Ellobiida; family Ellobiidae; genus Ellobium; species Ellobium chinense. The sequence continues at coordinate 538,812 of JAWQUT010000039.1, read as the reverse complement.
TGGGATTGATAGCTACAAACAACTTCTTTGGTCTGCCTGGAACTGAAATATATAGAGACATGCACCACCTGGATACAAAATAAAAGCGTACTTAAACACTGCCAGTGATATGAAAAATAAAATAACTACCCATATAATCACTTCTCAATTTTAGAACCATCCAGCTACAGTCTGTGGGCATCAAAGAGTTATCTTTATGCAAATGATAAAGTCCCATGTGTGCTCTGAACTCAATTTTCCACACAATGCCACTTAACATTGACAATTTACCATCCTTTTCATCCTCATGTCACCGATAAAGTGAGTCACAGAGTTATTACGACAGCAACATTCTTCTTACATGTGTTATTTGTTTCAAAAATGTGGATATACATAAAATTTGGCTTTTTTTTAATATGTGCCATGTGGATGAAAAGTGTTCACTTCCACAAAATATGAAGAGGTGATTAATTATTTACCTTTTGCAGACTGAGTACACTGAAATAGAAAATGATTCTTTCTAACCTTTGGTGAGTAAACAGGGTGTACAACTTTAATGCACTTCGCTCATACTTGCTTCATTTCTTCCATTGCTCATCATTTTTTTACTGCTTCTTATTTAAATCTCTTCCTTCTGACAAGTATGTCATCCGTAAATGTCATTTGAGCCTTCACAATTTACCTTTGCGGCACTCTTCCATGATGGCTGTGACCCAGCTCTCAACATGGTCACCCTGACACTTGATGTTCACACTTCTCAGTCTCAGACTCTTGTTCTTCTGCTTTTCCATATAATGAAGTGTCATCAAGGACCCAGGTGCCTCAGAGTCAGTTTCTGCTTTGATGACCTCACACCACAAAATGGATTTTTCTGATGACAAAGGATGAAATTCTGCTTATGAAACCATGGCAGAGCACTTTAGGGAAGAAGGTCCACACACAAACATAACTCTGGCTACCATCTAAGCTGGTATGAGCCATTTCTGCTTAGCAGCTGAACAAATTAAGAAAATTTGTGAGAATATATAACATGTAAGTTTGTTATCTTGAACAGGATAGGAGGATGGCCTCCTGGCCCCTTCTGTTTAACTGACTAGATCACCTCCCAATTTAAAAAATACCTATAACATGTCTTGAGATGCCATCTCTATCCCTGCCTTTCCCACATTCCTTTCCCTTCTCAACTTCCCACTTCGCAGTAACAGCAATACCTCCCAACGAATTAAATGTACAGTAAAACCTCAATATAAAGTATGCCTTGGTGCAAGGAAAAAATGTGCTTATTATTGAGGTATACTTAATATCAAGGTACCTCAATACTGTAATGATAGAATAATAATAAATATGTGCGGGTGGAATTTATATTTAATAATAAGGTACCTAATATCGCTTTCCATACCAGACAAAAAATAGGAACCCCTCCCAAATCTTAAAGTGCCTGGAGTTAGGTGACCCTTCTACTCTTGAGACAAACCCCAGTATGATGAGTCATCTCCTGACAACCCATTCAACTTCCTTCCCCCTACCCAACACAACAACACAAAGTCTTGCTAACAGCTATTTCTTGGCTGCATATATTCAGTTGCATCTTATGACCCTTTTGATGGAGGGTGCCAAAGAAGCTGGCCATTTACTGGTGGTTTATGGGTTTTTGTGTCTTACAAATACTGTAATGCACTATGTATGAGAAATCTACATGCTACTAAAATAAATATGATGAGTCTAACCCAGATCTACCTATGACTACACGTTGTTCTACAGACAAAAATCGGGTTTTCAGTATTTAATGGGAGCGTATCAGTCAACTAGTCATTTGTTAAAATTGCACGATAAACCTAATGCCAGCAAATATGACCACTGTTTGGCTAGAAAAAATGTGCATGTGTCACACAACAGAATACACCCAACACTAGTCCGACATCAGATATGGCTTAGCATCTCAAGAGTTGATAGCCACATGGGTAGAAACTCTCATTTTTTAACAAACCCTAATTCTACTATAAACAAACCATGTCATATCTCTTTCATTACGTTAAATGATGTGATATCTTTCATGGATGAGACATATCAAGTCTCATGTCTCTCAAGTTTTAATAAGTTATACTTTAAAATTGGATGTGTGGTAGAATTACAAAAATAGAATGGTGGAATTCAACAGGTTTATTGCAGATCTATTGACATCTAGCCTCTGCATCTTCATCCTGACCTTACAGCTACGCAGGTTTACAAACACAGCCATCATTTCCTTGTTTCCCCTTCTGCCAGTGAGGTACTGGCTCCAGTCTAAGTCCCTTAACTTGACTAACAAAAAGAAGAGAGGTAATAAATTCTCTCTTTATGATTTATCGCTATATCTTAGGCATGTGATGCCTCGTTTAGTTTAGCTTTCCCATTTGTTGCTCTGTCTTTTAGCTGGATTTTGTGGGCTGGCTATAGACTATACTAACATGATCCATGACTTCCCATGATCATTGTAGGACTACTAGTGCTGTAAAGTTGGCTACAGACAATTTACAGAAATCGGGATAATCAGAGAATAGGACCGATCTTGTGGCTAAAAAAATGACTAAATGAACTGCATCTACACAAGAGCGGTCCTGTCCCAGGAGATAGCCCAGAAATCTCTTCATTTGTTCCGATTTGTTTTTAAGGTTGAAACCAACATAATTTTTATATTGCAAATTCATTATATCATTATCGCTTTATCACAGTTAGAAGAGGAAGATGAAGAGCCCAGCAGGTCCACATCCTCCAATGATGCAATGCCACAGCATATATCACTCACCATGCTTTGAAGGTTTAGCTGTTCGCTTTTGATCTGGTGCAGCTGTGAGTTTGAGTCCTTGTGATGTCAGCATTAAACACATGGCTTGGCCTCCCACTGTGACTGTCTCAGACCTGATCGCTGTCTCTAAATGATTAGATTTAATGTCTGCTGATATCTCAGGATCACCCATATCTTCAATGTGACTCCTGCTTTGTATCAAATTGTACCCTGTGAATGTATGACAGTAAAAGTGCTGTGCATGTGTCTAGATATATTTACTGAGGTCGTATGGTGTTATCAAATTTAAAAATTTAGATCTATTTGCTCATTACGTAATCGATCCACATACGTGCATTACTCATTCCCATATCTGAATTAACGAGGCATGGATAAAGTTGATCGTTGAGCAGGCTTACATCACATCTCTGCAAAAATCTTCAAAGAGCTTGCGTGCAAGAAGGCTGCTCTGTCTCAGTTCGTCGCTTTCGAGAATTTGGTTCGACTAGTCTAGATCTAGACTAGACTAGACTAGACTAGGCTAGGCCTACGTTTAGACATTTTAGTTTTTTCCTTGGGCCGGCGCTGATTTCCTCAAGCCTCTGCCGGTATTAGACTAATAAACAGTATGTGTGCTTTTACCTCAAGCTTTCAGTATTTTATTTGCTGTTTCATAGCACGACATCAGCTTTCGTGCAAACGAGCAATAAAAGCGTAAATTCCATGAAAATGGGGTCATAGTCCGCACTTCGGTGTGAGCGACCCGCCAGTTACAGTTTCTGACCCTCTATTTTCGTTTTTCTGGGGCGTGGTCAGCTGGGAGTGCAAGAAATTGCCAGATTTCTCCAAGGGTCGAACACAATCTATAACAAGTTTACTGAAAACATTATAGTTGGAAGCACTGCACTATGCCTAGCTACTGCACGAGCTTTAAGAAGCAATTATGTCTTATTCGAGTGCCCTCTAAATCCATGGGATGCCAAATCCCCGGTGTGCCGACCAAAGATAAAAGCAGCCAGGCCTAGGTCTACTTTGCCCGATTGCTGAGAGATAATTGGCGTGGTTGCTGGTTGGGTTATGGGAGAGTGACGAAGAAAACTAGGAAACTGCTAAGGTTTAGGCCTTATAACTTCGATAAAAACGATCATTATTGAATTTAGAAAAGTTAAGCAACCATAGAAATTCCTTATTCTAAGTGCCTCTAGGCCCAGTCCCAATCCTTTTTTTATGTCAGCATTAAAGTTGTCGTTATGTATCTTATGAAAACAAATCACAAAGCACATTTATGTTCGTTTGATTGCAGTGATTTCTGGAGATACAGAGCTACTTGGCTGTGGACCATCCCAGTATATTTATCTGAGAACAGGGGCTTCTGGTTTGAGATCAATCAATCTTTTTGTTTGGAACATACAAGAGATCTAAATGTATGGACAGCAACGACAGTAGAAGTTACTCAGCATCTCGTGAGCCATATTTTTTTCATCTGAATATCTCAAAAGGTCTCCTCGGGTCATTCACGTGATCGTTTATTTTCTCTCCAGTTGACAATGCAACTTTCATAGCCTATTTCAATAACGTCTTAATGTTTCCATCTATATCAACACGTTTTACAACCTCGAACCTGGTCTGGTAACCATGGTACCTGAATATCATGATCACATGAGGCTGCTGTGTTGCAGTGGACGACAATTCATATATATACATCACAACAGCCTAAAGTGGCCATACCCGCCCTTTCTCATGTCCTATTTGTGATGAAACATGAGGAAAGACACAATATAGTGTGACGCATTTATTTATGTACTCAGAGCTAAGAAAGTCTTCTCACTATATATACGAATAAACGAGCTTGTCTATTTTATTGTGCCACACGGCTAACCTGGTATATTTTGGGGAATCAGAGCAGCAAAAATCTTCTTCTTTATATTCTCTGTAAAACTCCGCGAACCAACTTGCGTGAGGAATAAGAATGATCGCCACAAACAGGTTAGACTGTATTGTGTACTCTCTGTTTAGCCTGACAAAGAGCTTTTCTTCAAAATAGTAGAATTATTTACTTAACTGCCGTCCTTTCTGGTTTCTTCTAATAACTAATCAATAAACAGGAAATTCGTAGTCAGAACTTTATCATTCCTTTATTTCTTCCTAATTATCATTTTTTTTTTGTTTTTGTTGCCGCTGTCGCCATTTTTACACACTAAGTCAATAAAGCCAAAAATTTGAGGTCGAGTAAGCTTAAATGGCATTATACTAAGCGTGTAGATGTTTTTCCTAAAAACATTCCAATTCATAGGCCTGCCGTACTGATAGAAAGATTTCTTTTGCAAAGTAATTCGCTCCTGATCCGAACATAATCTTCAGGACCGCATACACCGTATACAGTCACACTTATACACTAACAAACCTACGTGGAAAATGCAAGTTAGTGTGTGGTCGCACATATTAAGCGTAATATTTTAGTCCTACACATTAAAAAAAAATTGCAATCCAGGTGACTCGTACACGACGTGTTAAATATTGTTTAATGATCCAATGCTATGCACTGAATTGGCCTTCTATAGGAATTATATCCAGTTTCTAAAGATATTACTTTGTACCACTAGGTCTATTACATTCAGCGCTCGATAAATAAATTAGACCTAGGCCCATATACTCAGATCAAAACTCTAAAGAGAAAATTCGGTCAGGAAAAAGAGGACTGGAGAGGATCAGAGGAGCCATTGGAGCAAGATTTGCAAATATCCGGATGTCTAGCCATTGACAAAGTAAACACTCGCTGTCCTCGAGTAATGCGGAGTTATTCTGTGATACAAGGTTGTTGTCACATCCTCAAATCGACCACCAGTGTAATCTGCCAGTCTCCTGCGAGGCTTTCAATCATCGGGTCCTGTTCGAGCAGCTCCGCCACCACAATGGTAGGTATCAGACGAAGTAATATAATGTGGAGACAAGACCAAAGTGTAGACTGTGTTGCACCATTTTGCTACTGAAGAGAAGGATAAGTTGTGTAAGAGTGTATAATAAAATAGAATAAGAGTAAAGAGGCAACGTTCTTTGTAAGTTGCATTCGATTCACGAATGGACTCTGGACAGGTCTATGAGATTAAACGTGAAAGGAGTGCCCGACCAGTAGTCTAGTAGTCCAGTCCAAAGGCCGCATGCAAAAATTGCAATAATAACAATTTAACAAAAATAACAGCCAGATCCAGTCTATATCTAGATCTAGAGGACTAGACTAGATAGTCGGGAGGATTTCCATATGTGGTAACTGGCGATAAGGAGTTTTGCTCACTTCGACTGATGCTCCTGTCTCATTGGACATTAGTCATTAGTATTAGTGTTGTTAGGGTTAAGAGTAGGGTTAGGGTTAGTAGGGGGGTAGGGTTAGGGTTGTATTACTAGATCTAGATCTAGTACGTTTTTTGGAATTATTGAGGTACTACTACTGATGGTAGTCTTAAGAGTTACCACATATGGAAATCCTTCCAGATAGTCTAATCTACTTAGAAAAATCACTGATTTTTAATCACTGATTTAATCTGGATTGCTCTTGTACTAATATGTTAATACAGTTCATTTCTAGTCTAGTCTTACTCTCTTAGGCTAGACATCAGATTGATCCGGTCATAGGCTTAGGCCTATAATTAAATGGGCAATGTCAAAGGATAGCACCGCAATGATAATGATACAGTTCATTTAGTCATAGACAGGTCATGGACTATATCGATATAACGACTAAATCGGTGCAGTTGTTAGAGAAAGCCATTAAATGATCTGATCATCATCATATGGAGTAATTATTTCTGTACTCGAGAATACATGATGCCGCACATCACTGCAGATACAGTCAGTAGTGGGAGGAATTCTGAATGAGACTCGTACCCAATCCTGTCTTGAGGGAGATTAGGGAAAGGGAGTAGCCTTGACTGATGCTCCTGTTCAATGGGCATTGAGATTAACTATTAAGGTCAAGAGTGGGGTTAGGTCTGGAGGTAGAGTCAGGGATAAGGTTTGGGTCATGATAGTACTAATAGTAGGCACGAGTTCCAGTTAGGGATGAGTCTTATTCAGAATTCCTTCTCTTCAGTATTTTGTTTTACAATAGAAGGACGTAGACTTCCCAATAATATGTAGACTAGTCTAGACTATCTCATCAATACAGCAAAGCAGTGATAATAAGTAGGCCTCATTTTGGGATCAACCAAAATTGAACTTTTTTTCATGGGAGGAAGTTGAAATGAGATTCACACCTCATGCTTCTGTACATTAGAGTTAGGACTTACTTCAACTGATGCTCCTGTTTTGATGGGCATTGGGATTAGAATTAGAGGATAAGGATAGGGCTTGGGTTGGGTGTAGCCTGTAGGGTTAAAGTTGCATAAGAAGGCATGAGTTCCCGTTAGGGATGTGAGTCTCGTTCAGAATTCTTTCCCTTTTTCTTTTTCTAAGGCTGCAAAATAGAGTGCCTTCACAGTCCTCCGTTTTCCATTTGTGATTTTGGGAGAGTAGAAATCGAGTTGATATCCAATCGGAGTTCATCCGTTTCACTTTCCATTCGGGATCCACATTCCAAGATGGAAGCGCTGTACATGTTGTGCAATACAGTTCTTATTGCTCTTCTTGTGAAAGAAAAGTTGCCATTACAGAAGACAGAATTATTGGGTCCACAGTATATTTCTGAACAGGTAACATTATGGCAAATATCATCATTTGCTAGATGAAGTTTTATATGATGAAGACAAATGTGTCTCATAGTTAAGGATGAAGCCACCCACATTTCATTTGCTTCTAGAATGGTTTTCTGCTGTTTTATTGTACAAGGAAGGTCGCTCTTTGTACTGCAGCATTCAACACTTCCTCCATCTTGTCAACCATCGCAACACAGTGGAATGTGCTGCAAGGCTACATACTGCCTCCGCAAGGTCTAGATCTTGACTTGACTGTGTCGACAACTTGATTTGTTGAGGCAAAAACGAGAAATTTTATTGCAGTGCTAAAACTCAAATCTTCACAGAACTGTTGTGACAGTGAGGGGAAAGTGAATGGGTGCCACTCTGTCGCCAACTAGAGATTATATAGATCTCCCGTCACAGTTTCACAGTAAAAGTAGGTTTCACAAAGAAAACAAAGGGAATGTGAAGGCACTACGTTTGCAGCCTTACACTACACTTCTTTCAGCATGACGGCTGGCTGGTATTGCTCTATACTGTTGAACTTATATAGGTTGACCACGTTCTTGTTAAGGACAACTGCGGCACCCTGTTGGGGTAAAATTGGGTCAAATTGTGTAAAATGTTAGGGTAGTTTCTTGAACGGCGACATGTCCTTTATCGATTCCTGCAGTTATTTTCATGATACCTGTCTCAAGAAGTTTATTTTGATGCAAAAGGAAATGGTCACCCTGTCTATAAGTCTATAATGCATAGTGTCGGTAATCTTTATCGTCAATTATCTTAAAATCACAATTTTCTTTACTCTATCCCTTTGATCTGACTTTTTTTCTGGTCCATTTTACATAGAATTTTGTTCACCAACTCCCCATGCCTCTGTTTTGAGATTATCATGGGTTGTTGTTTTTTTCGATATCTTTTGTTTTTTCATGGCATTTTAAAAAAAATTATTTTAAAATATCTATCCAAGAAATCAAAAAAAGCCTGTGACATTTTATTTTGAATAAAGTGATCTTTCAAATGGAAAAAAACCAGCATCCTTCTACCATCTGTTATTCTTCAGATCAAAGGGTTCAGAGTTATGCAAAAGTTATGCATATTTTCCAGTATGGCGGCCAAACAATTGGCGTTTCCATAGCAACGAAGGGAGGAAATTGCAAAACACCCCTATTTATCCTCCTTCCTGGCCCTGTATGACCCATTTTTCACCCCAAAATGACAAAGTTCCTTTTATTAATGAAAATGACCTCGTTCTGCCACACTTGCCTTAAGTGAAGTCTTCATTCAGTTGGTAGGACACACGCTTCATTCAGTTGGTAGGACACACGCTTCATTCAGTTGGTAGGACACACACTTCATTCAGTTGGTAGGTAGGACACACGCTTCATTCAGTTGGTAGGGCGCGCTTCATTCAGTTGGTCACATGCTTCGTTCGATTGGTCACATGCTGCATTTGGTTGGTCAGGAATTTATGTAGGTTAAAATTTATTCAGCACCAACAGCCAAATGTGTAACTAAGTATAGAGACCCATCAGCTGTCTAACAAGAGTTATTTATCCTTTTTAACAATGCACAGCAGACCATATTGCAAAAGAAAAGTAAAGATGATTTTAGACAGGAATGACGGCACAAACTAGAACAAAACAAACAGCTTTACCAATAGCTTTTAGCAGTTTGAAGACAACAGAAGTGCACCAGCCTTAATATTTAGGTTTGACTAGTCTCAAGTTTACACCTCTGTATTGTAATTTATTTTTTAAATTGCTGAAGAAAATGACTTGCTAACTATTTTATGAGTGTGGAAATCTGGTAGCACCCAGATTATAACATAATTATAATTAACATTTGTCAATATTTTGTGTTCGCAACACTATTCCTTGATTCTGAAATTTCATGCAAGCTGTTTATCGCATAAATTTTGCGTGAAGGTCATATGCTACTGACTAATGTTTGAGTTTCAGAAATGATTTGCATAGTTTGTTTAGGATTTCACAAACCGGTATGTTGCATAAGCATCTCATAAACATAAAATGGTTATTTTATATAATATCTGTACATTATATTGCTATTGATACATTACAGGCTGCTGGCGGAGATGAGTGGAAAAGTGCTAAAACAGTTTATGAATTCCATGCCCTTGACATTGATGGCAATGATGTGTCACTGGAGAAGTACAAGTAGGTGCTTTGTCATGTGAATGTCAAAAACTTGCCTTTAAATTTAAACATGACTTTAATACTTGCAAGGGAATCCATTTATATGTCAGGTTACCTAAGGCTGGGG
>JAWQUT010000039.1:515130-529091 GCA_033807755.1 Ellobium chinense | reverse complement strand
CAGAGGAAATCTATGCAAGCACTGACTTGTTTACCTTAGTGTTAAAGGATTAGTAAAGCATTGTCCCCAAACTTAAGGCTTTGCATTCTATTGGACAGTGCCATTGAGAATAGCAGTTAGACATATGAGATCCTAAGCCTAGGCTTATCTGTTGGTTTACTGAGTTGTGCAGAGACTAGAAATGCATTGCAGGTTATACAACATATTGTAAAGAAAGGAGTGGTTGATTATAATTCAGATTTATCCATAAAAGTAGCTGTAATGAGTTATCATGCATAGATGATCATGAGGAAGGTAATGAGGCATTACTTGCCTTTTACACTACATTATGAAGAAAGCAGTGATGCAATGTAAGTCAGATGTACATTCCTGCAAAAGTAGCCGTAATGAGTTGCAAATCATGCATAGCATATCATGAGGAAACTAATGAAGCCTTACATGTTTTTTTCACCATTATTGTGGAGAAAGCAATGATGCAGTGTAAGTCAGTTGTACATTGCTGTGAAAGTAGCTGTAATGAGTTACTAATCATGTAGAGCGTATCATGAGGAAAATAATGAGGCCTTCTAAGTCTTCTATATTGTGAAGAAAGCAATAATGCATTACAAATCATGCACAACTAGCTGTGAAGGAAGCAGTGATTCATTACAAATCAAGCATGCATTCCCTGTGAACAAGTCACATACAGTATATGTATATAGTGAAGCAGGCAGTGATACATTGTCAGTTATATTTACATTTTGTTTCATGGAGAGAGCAATGATGCATAAGGGATCTTGCATACAATACTGTAGAGGCGATAATTATTGGCACATTATTGCTTACATCAGTAATTATTGACACATCGTTGCTTACATTTTCAAAAAGAGACAAAAGGAAACAGTCAGAAAATTGAAATATCCACCAATTCTTTCATTGACACAAATCTTTTCACTTTGTTTAGTAGTTTCATTTTTTCTCTTTCATAATTGTTTGGAATTTTGATAAATATAGACATGTAAATTTTACATCATCATACATACATCCATATTTTCCATATCCTAATTTTTTTTTTTTGTTCTACATTTTCCCATCATTTCAGAGGTAAAGTCTGTCTCATAGTGAATGTAGCATCCAAATGAGGTTTCACCAACAAAAACTACACTCAGCTGCAGGCCCTGCACGCCAAGCATGCCGAGAAAGGACTGGCTATCTTAGCATTCCCATGCAATCAGTTTGGGAGTCAGGTAAGCTGACAAGTATCAACAGTGACTGTTATGCCAACAGTGGATTTGTTACAAGACCAAGAGAAGGAACTGGTATCTTAACAGGTTTTGAAGGTTCATGATGGCAAGATGTTAGACATGCTGTCAGTCATATCTATTCTTTGTTAAAGATTGGATGAAAATTTGCCAGGCGAAAATATGAACCATGAATTCCAGTTCACTTAATGACAGATCCTTAGAATGATCTCTCCTCTATGTGGGTTGTGGAATGAAATTTAGTCTAAGATTATGTACAGTATATGATTTTGCTATAATGTTTCTGACTGCAGTTGTTCAGATGTTTTCTATTCCCATAAGTTGATGGTTTCCACATTTCCAGGTCTTGCAAAATTTGGAAACATTCCCCAGTCGTTACCTTATCATCATATCTTTTGTCTACATGATATTGTATGGAGACATTTTGATGTGATTTTGCAGGAGCCAGGTACCAATGAGGAGATCAAGAAATTTGCTCAGGAAGGATTTGGGGTCCAGTTTGATATGTTCAGCAAAATTGAGGTCAATGGCAAGGGAGCTCATCCTCTGTTCAAATGGCTCAAACAGCAACAGAGAGGAACTCTTGGAGAGTAAGTGAATCTTTGTGAACTTTAGATGTATGTCTCGCCCTCAAAAACAAAAAAAAACTGCAGTAAATTAATGGATATTTCTTGTTCTGATGATTACGGACAGTTATTTCCCAACATGGACTAAACTCTGGTGAACGTAATGGAAACACACTCATTTGCTAGTTTAGACTGTTATACCAAGGCTCAACTGGTTTGGTTTTAAAGAAAATCACGTCCTATTCTTTTTTCTTCTTCTTGTTTTAAATAACAGTGTGTAATACCCATAAATAGTATGAGTGCTGTACACAAAACCAAATGAGTTTCAAATACTATGATCTTCAGCATGAGCAGCTGTTACCAGCCTTCATCTGGCTAGTCCATTAAGGTTTGATAGTCATGCTGTTTAATGTAAAACAGTGTTTGTGTTTTTGAAGCCTGTGTCAACAGATCTGTGTGAATCCCTGCATTTCTCTGCACATATTCAGATGTTTAAGACATCCTGTTGAGAGCATGAAAATGCAAGAGTTGAAATTATATTGATGCAGACATCCTTCAGTGAAAACTGAAAGAATAGTAAACTGAATGTCCTGGTCGCAGTTAGACAACTTTGAACAGCACATGATAGCAATATATAAATTTTGTATGGCTATTAAAAATGGAGTTTTCTGTTTAGATTCAGATTTGGCTGTGAAATGATATGTCTCTACAATCTGCCAAACTATTCACTAAGACCACCTGAGGAAAATTGGCAAAATCAGAAAACTTCTGAAAGATTATACAGCTAAAGGCCTTGTAAATGCACTCATAATGAGCCACCTTTTTCACTGTTAATCTACTTTTGTTTGGCATCCAAGATTCCACACTTGACGAGCTTAAAAAAAATCAGAATAAGTAAATAAGGCAGCTTTCATCCAGTTGTAGAAAAACTCTAGTGGTTGCCTCTAAGAGAAAGAATTCAGTTTCCAATTCAATCAGAACTATATATGATATGAATGCTTGAACAAGAAAGCACCTTTCTGCCTCTCAGAATTGTTCAGTAAATATGCTCCTTTGCGCACTTGAAGATCAGTGAGTGCAAATGAGCTGAATATACCCAGTTCCAGGGTTTCAATGGACTGAAGGACATTTTCATTCTTTGCCCTGAACTTTGGAAATATCTTGATGCTGAAGTAAACAATAGTACATTTATTGATTTTATTTAAGAATATAAACTAAAAATATCATTTTCCACAAGAAATTGTACATAGGCACCTGAACTCTATCCATCAGGAGTGAGTGTGTAAGTGTGTGTCCATTTCAGTGAAATGATGTTGCCACACAGAGCTAGGGAACACAGTCTTTGTATACTGTCCTTTCTGGAATCCATGCATCCTCCTGACCCATAGACCTTTCTCATGGAATATTCATGAGCAAGCACGGCGTCGGATTCACTTCCGGTGACCAGTACACATGGCTAGAAACTGTTGTGCTTCGCGATGCGAGGCTAGCTCTGATCGATGCAATGACCTTACGTTACACAATATTGCTTACGATGAAGCTTTCAAGTGTCTGTAAAGTGCCAATATGAGTAGGGACCCCAGAAAACTGTTTCAGGTGAATTGATATGAAACAGGGCAAACTGGCAACATAGGAATTGCAGCCACATGGTGCAAATGAATTTCTTGCCAGATAGTTTTTACCGAGTGGAGATAAACTTATTAAAATCAATTTATGAGTGTTTCAGGACATAGGGCATGGCAATAGAGCAATTCTTTGATAATATTTCTCTTCCCCGAACTTGTGTTGCGCAATTTCACTATATAACCATATCCGAAAATGTCTGTCTCATCGCCAGATGAAGATTTCTCTCTTCCACTATATTGAAACAAAGGTAAACCGGAAGTTACCAATGTCTCCTCCCCCAAAATATCTCGAGAATCACGTGATCACCGTAGCTCATTAAGAAAGGTCTATAGACCTCAGTTTCTGTGTACACATATGTGTGGGTGGGTGTCTTGTGTATACGTGTGTGTGTGTTGTGTAGTGTGTTTGTGCCTCTGTGTGTGGGTGTGCATGTGTTAGTTAGTCTGTGTCTGTCTCTTATTAATTGTAATATTATTATTATTATCTCATTGAGTAAATACGAGGCTTGTCCGGTAAATACCCGTTATTGTGCCACTGCTGGCGTATCATTTGAAGGATCAAACGGAAACTTATTGACAGTCAACTTGTGCCTCTTACCTACTTTTCGACATAATCCCCGTCGAGATCGATACATTTCTTCCAACGGTGTAGAAGGGAATAAATACCCTCCCTACAGAAAGATCCGTCAAGACTCTTCAGTCATTGTTGAACCGCGTCCACGAGTTCCTCGTCGTCATCAAAGCGTCTTCCTGCAAGGTGGCGCTTGAGAGGTCCAAACAGGTAAAAATCAGAAGGTGCCAGATCAGGGCTGTGTGGTGGATATGGTAATATTTCCCATTTGTACTTCTCAATCCAGTCTTTTGTGATCTTTGCCGTGTGGGGAGTGGCATTGTCGTGTTGCAGAACAACACCCTTTTTCAGACGACCAGGTCTTTTTCGACGAATGGCTTCTCTGAGTCTATCCAAGGTCTCACAATAGGTGGTGGCATTGACAGTTTGTCCAGGAGGCAGAACATCTAAAAGCAGAATGCCCTTTGCATCCCAAAACACTGTAGCCATGACTTTAATCACAGACGGCTGACGTTTGAATTTTTTGACCGTAGGGGAGGATGGGTGTTTCCAGGTCATTGAATCTCTTTTTGTTTCAGGAGTAGAATAGTGGACCCAGGTCTCGTCTCCCGTGATCATATGGTCCAGAAATGTTTCATTGGAATGTTCTCTGTCTAAGGGGTTCTCGTTTGTGTCACCACCGGGTCCCATTTGGCCGTTGATTTCCCCCCTGTACCGCGTCAACAACTCTGTGCAAGTTTCAACTCGTTGCTCTCTGTGAATGTCGGTTAACATTTTTGGTACCCAGCGAGCAGAAACCTTTCTGTTTCCCAAATCATCATGAACAATTTCGTGGACAGTTGTTTTGGGAATGTCCAGGGCAACAGCGATGTCCCGTATTTTTACCCTCCGATCACAGAGGACAAACGCCTCAACACGTGCAACGTTGGCGCCTGTCTTCAATGTTTGCGGACGTCCAGTGCGAGGTTCATCTTCTATGCTTGTTCGTCCCTCCCTAAAGGACTTGCACCATTCACCCACCTGGGTCTTGCTGATGGCTTGTTCTCCATAGACAGTGGAAATTTCTCTGTGAATTTCACAAATTTTTATACCCTTTGCATGTAAAAATCGAATCACAGCTCTCACTTCAAACTTTGACCAATTCTGTAAAGGGGTCGCCATCTTTGCATGGCCATAAATACTGCATCCGTTCACCGAGGCACTTGAAAATTTGCATTCAGTAAGTACATTAGTGCAAAAAGCAAATGCACTTTTCCGATTTTAAAAACATTGATTAGTGTAATACCGGGTAATTACCGGACAAGCCTCGTAGTATTACCCAAGCATTTTCAAATTTGAGGTGAATTAGTAAATATGAAAGCATACAGTGGTAAATACTGGTGTATAATGAGTAGGTATTGTTGCATGAATGAGCACTTAAAACTGTTTTGGAAGGCATGCTTTATATTTTATCGCATGAACCTACTTTGGGTTTTGGCTTTTTGTCAAGCTCTATGTTTTATCTCCTCCAGTTTCATCAAGTGGAATTTCTCCAAGTTTCTAGTGAACAGAGAAGGAAAAGCAGTCAACAGATATGCACCAAACACTGAACCATTTGTAAGTATATCTGGATATGAGCGTCTAATATTTGTCTTGCAACTAGTCAAAATGAGGCATAAATCATCTCTTGACCACATCAAGCCTAATATGTGTCTTATCACTTGGTGAAAAATGTTTTGAGCAACAATACTCTGGCCCAGGATATAATCTTTGAAATGATGGGGATCACCCTCTTGCTATGGAAACATTTCTGAGCAAGTCATGACTGAAGAACAGTTTTTCACTGTATAAGGCATT
Organism: Ellobium chinense; assembly: GCA_033807755.1. NCBI lineage: Eukaryota > Metazoa > Mollusca > Gastropoda > Ellobiida > Ellobiidae > Ellobium > Ellobium chinense. The sequence goes on along the minus strand of JAWQUT010000039.1, from coordinate 523,252 downwards.
TAATCTGCCTTACAAAAACTCAAATTTATCTTCTGTTTCTGACCATAGAGTTAATAATTTTACATACAGAAAAGTATTTTCCTTTCATTTTCTGCAACAAAGATTCAATATGGGATAGCTCCAATCATTATCACAGCCTGATATCTCAAGCCAACAAAGGCCTCATATTGACAGGCTGTAAGACATTTTCATTTCCATGTAAAGGATCTGGCAGTCTTGCAAGCTGGCATGGCCAGAAATTTATTGATCAAAACAAATATAGTGGATCAGACTTCATCTATTTTAAATTTCTCTTTCGTAGCCTGCTGTCTCTGCATTGTAAAATTGAAGACCATGTGTGATATTTCACAAAGGCTACCTTATCTGCTAAATTTATTATCGCTGGCATACTGTGCATCAGTCTCCAGTAAGCAGGAATTGAGACAGTCTCTGACCTACTGAAGTTGACTTCCAAATATTGAAAAATCAGGTTACAGACAAATTTTGGTGTTGCTCTTCAAATTTCTCACATAACAGTACTTCACAGCAAATCAGATCAGTGATTAAATCTTGCCTGTTATTATGCTGACACCGAAGAATTACGAACAATCGACACCACTAAAGAGAAATAGTGTGTACTTATCATCATTGTGAATTAGTCATTGATGTATTTCATGCACACCCTTCCATTATTTGTTTAACTATCTTTCACAAGCTGAAGCAAATTGTAATTATCTCTGCTGTGTTTTCATTGTCAGAAATGTAAAGCTTTGAAATGACTAAACCATGTCAGTGCACAAAAGGTTATGTTTACTCATAGCTGTGTTTGTATGTTGCAGTCCATTGAGAAAGATATTGAGAAACTGCTCTAGATCTTCTGGACCTGAACAGATATCTTGTGAACCGTGATAACATCATCCCAGCACGAACTCATCTTCTCTCACCCTCTGATGTGACAATCAGAAATTATTTTCTTTACAACAGTTTTAACTAACTGCGAATACAAAGGACTTGAATTCTGCTGGGCATCCAAAACTCCCTGTCTTGATTATCAAAAATAAAAATGCAGTATTATTTTAGATCTCTTGTTTAATATAAATTTGCATTCTGTTGTAGGGTTGTGGAAGAGACTATAGAGTTGATGGAATTGTTTTTTCATACGGGTAGTTTTCCTAATGCTAAATATTGTATAAGAAATTCTGTTTACTAATACAGTGAAACTCGAATATAACGAGCACGGATAAAACGAGTTCTCGCATGTACCGAGCAAAATGAAAATCCCCGGTTTTTTTCCTTCTTTGTAATAGTAAACTTGCCTTTCATATAACGAGCACAAAATCCGCTAAACTCGGCCCTAACGAGGTAACCAGCCAGCAATATAGCCCTCGCAACCCTTTCGTCCGCAATAAAACTTAGTTTCAGCGGCGAGGAACTCGAACATTTAGGCTACATAACAATAGCCAACAATAGGCAAATCTCGCTGTCTCGCTTATGTAATTTACCGGTAGGATTACTGGTACAAACTAGTTGCGCAGTAGGCCAAGAAGCGGGGTAGGGAAGGATGCGGTGGAGATTGTGACCATGCCACGAGAGGAAGATGGGATTGATATGCTCGGCTAATGATTGGCCAAGCCTGTTGTTTAGACCAATCATTGCGCTAGGCAATTTTGATTTCAATCATAGGCCTAACAATCGCACAAACGGTATTACAATCGGTCAGTCATTCGTTTCTCGACTCTCAACATCTACATTGCTTTGTTTACACCTGTCAGTGATGGAATCGAGGAAGAGAAAATGTCTGTCCTTCGAAACAAAACTAAAAATAATCGAAGAAGTCGAGAGAAAGCAGAAGAGCAAGGCAGAAATTTGTATCAGAGCCGCAGTTGAGAAGGGCAGCCTGAATCACAAGAGACAGCGACCATCAGCGTATGATGATGTAGCTAAGGCGCTGCTGTGGCATGCTGGCATGTTTACCTGGGTGACCCCTGGGTAGACAACGCGCTTCCGCTCTACCCGCAGCGAGCAGTCTAGCCATGTTAGATCTAGTATATGGGTCTCTCTGACACTACTGACAGTTTTTACATGATTTTCAATGGACCATGCGTGTAACGAGCCATCGGTTCTAACGAGCACCGACAGTCGGTCCCGACGACCTCGTTATGTCCGAGTTTCACTGTATTTGAGTTGAGATCAGTGAAGTTGTCTGAAATTGACAACAGCTCATACCGAGAAATACCAGCTGTAGAAGAGAATAATTTCTTGTATGTGGGAGGGCGAATCGTGACCTCTGTCATGAACATATCATTGGTGCTGTCCCATTTAAGGAGCAGGGCTATGTTTGGCAAGCCATGATGTCCATTATTCAGACAGATGTATGAAGACAAGGCCTTCAACCCATTAGGGTAGACCTTGTTGGATGGCGGCAAGTGCAGGCGCTGCTCTGGTCTGAAAGTGGACATAGGTTATTCACCAGTCATGCCTACTCCTCCTTAATGGTGATTTTGTGTCATACACTCCTTAAAACAGATTTTTCTTGATCCATTATCAACTTTTAATGTTCTTTACACATCTTTGCTCACCCAAACTGTGTGTGTGAATTTTATACAAAAGCGTTGTGCCCATTGTGTCTCATATTTATGTTAAATGCATTTTATGTTTTCCAGGTTTTTTGGGGGAATAGGGGGGGGCTAAATTTCAATTCATAATTTAATAAAGTGCCAAAACAACTTGGAGAATAGAAACTGCCAGTTGTACCAATGAATATTTTACTCTAAGTATTACTACTGAGTTTCTTTCATTCTTGTGTACTAGCAGTTTTGTATTAAGTTTAGAGAGAAATGAACCCTCCACATCAGAATACCACATTTTCATATTAAAATAAGGTAAAGTCTTGAAGCAGGTTGCAGCAAGATTTATGTGCAAACATAGTGAGTTTTCTACATTTTCAGTTGAATTGTTTTTAAGTTTAAAGAAATATTCATATCAACCACACAGACCAGGCAGATCTGTTCTTTCATCTTCTTTACTGTGGCCTGTGAAAGCCATCTTTATTCATGGATATACTCGCCATAGACTTTCCTCTTGTTGATAGTATTTTTCCTGTATTCATCACAAATAGTTGGTAGCATTTTTCCTGTCATCATCATAAATAATCATTCTTTCTACAAATTTGCATGACCATAAGCCTTTCATTTTTTACTTTGCTGAAGGGGTTGGCCCTGTATTGGTCTCTTGTCATCTGATCAAATCAGGTATGGCAATATTTGGCCAAAATTGAGTCACCCACAAATTCAGGCTTAGGAAGTTATACCCCTTAAATTAATAACAGAAAAATGTTTGTAACTCTGAATAACATCCAGGTCATGGTGATTTAGCCTGTATAGGAGAGTTATGTGGACAAAAACTAATCCACTATTTTCTAGGTCACCAGAGAATATCTACTTTCACTTACTTTGTGGCACACATCTCTAAGCAAAAAAGGTATATATTCATACAAAGCATTCTTCAGATTTTCAGTTGAGTTCATTCCCAAGGATATTATTGAATGGTATTCTTTGGAATTTGATTCTCAGGAAGTCATGCTGCCAGATTTATTTTTATTTCACCCTTTAGTTTACAAATCAAATGTCCATGTAACATACTTCCATTTTATTGTGTCAGTATGTTTTACTGTTATGTGCAGAGGTAAGCTTAAGAAAAACGATACATGGTATGTATTTTGATTGTTGTGTGGGTAGGTTTGGCCACATGATTTAAGCTAAACAAAGTTTGACTTTTAACTTGTTTGTTAGTGTGGTTCCAGCTTGTCATGGTTTTGGGTCCATCATGTTTTTTGTGCTTTGTAAACCCCCTTGATATCCAATAAACAGATGTAGGTCTCTTTTTGATGCAATAGTTATGTGATTGTTTACATTACGTATGAAAGACAGACTGTTTATGCTGCACATGAAAGACTGATTGTTAACATTGCACATGAAGAAGTTAACAGAATGGCAAACTTATAAAAGAGAGAAAAGTATAAGCTGTTATAGGGAACCGGTCTAGAGATAACTGATACATTTAATTAGCATTGGGGATTGAATTTTTCTTTAGTCCAAGCCATCTGAGTTATTGGTTGAGATACTCACGGTCTTGGCCAAAAAGAAAATCTCCCCTTGCATTTTCCCAAGGCCAGCTTATACACCTTTGCGTGTGCTCCTTAGCGATTGAGAAGTGGCAGAGGCCTGATAGTATATATCATGGGGAGTGTGGCAAGCTGTAAAAGGCAGTGCTTTTTCACTTCAAGCATATCTGCTGTCTGTTGGCAAAAGACCACATGCATCAAACTAGGTCGGATTCACTTTTTGGCATCTTTGTATAGAGGGTAATGTTCTCTGTGTCTGGATTTCTCATAGCTTTCAAAAGCTCTGAGACAAGCCAGCTGTATGTGCGATTAATTAATTAATAAATTGAGGTGCACTGACAAAGGTTTACGCATCTTTTGCAAAATTGCAACTCCATAAGATGGCAGATAATTAAATAGAGAGATTCATGCAATACTCCCAATCTTGCAGGGCTCATATGGGTCGTCAAAGGTACCATAAAGGTCATGCAAGTCCTTAAAAAGTCACTAATTTTTCAAAGAAAGAGTAAGCCAATATTATGGTATCAGTAATGGGAATGCAAAAACCACATTTTTTTTTTTGTTTGTTTCCTTCCTGTGACCAGTATATGACACAACAAAAAAATCATGAGAAATGAAAATGGTGACATTCCATCATTTCTTATTTACATTGATTAGGAGGTTATCTCACTCTTTCAAACTACTGTATAGGTATGCTGCAAGTAGATTTGTTGAAAAGGATCCATAAAAGTATTTTCTGCGACACAAGGTATGAACCCAGTTTAGATCTCAGCCACTAATGAGATGTGGAGCTGTTGGATAACATTCACAAGTTTCATTCTGTTCTCCTAATTTTCTATCCCAACATGTTGCAGGCAGCTGGCAAGATCAAATGGACTCGCATATATTTTTGTGAAAGCGTGTAGTGATTTTTGTTGATACCAGTAATATGGCTGATAAGTGCTGCAGAATATGTTGGCAGCTTAATACATTAATAAATTTCTTTTTAATTTGCTTCAAATTATCTTATTCAGTGACAGCTTGGAATGATCGAAAACCAGAATTACAAAATTCTGTGCTTGCTGGTTATAGTAATGTGAAGTCAGGAGACAGAGCATGAGTGTTTCCAGTCTGTTGATCATCTCTGTTGTCAGACAATCGCTACATGTAATGCCTGTGAACAAGACTTCACTAAGATTTTCACAAAAATAGAAAAAAATAGGTAAAAACTGAGTACACAATTAATTGTAATGGCATCTATAGCACTTTATTCAAGACGAACATCAACATGTACTGTACTTTACCACAACTGTAAAGTTAAAACTAGAAGTGATGTCAAGATGATCTGACATGGCATGAAATAAACATATTCTCAGGTTCATAAACTGCTGGCCTAACTTACTTAGGCTAAGTTAGGCCATACTTGTTTTTTTCTTTTGTTGTACAAACATGACTTCTTTACCTACTTCCCTCATGCACACATGTTAGGAAAGAAATACACTAGTGGTTGAAAACCAATATCTTTGCAGCATAGACCGTTCCTGTCAGTAATCTTTCTTACAATAGTTTTTATTCATCTTCCCAAAACAATGTATTTTTGTCGTTTTATTTTTTTTTTTTAGGTCAGGCCACTTTCTTAATGAGTGTGACAAGACATTCTGTTTCTACATTCAAAACAAAAGAGTGGTTAAAAACTTGAGTAAAACTGTCACAACTTTGCTAGGAAACTGTTTTCCAAGGATTAGCTATTCTTTTGTGCACACCGTATTTAAACAATATTGTCACTAGTGTCACTTCAGCAGAGTCCCTGAAACAAAAGAAGCCTCTACCTAGCTGACATCTTTGTGTCCCACAGTGGGGAAGGGATTAAGTCTTATCCAGAGTGTGCAACTTCTCTCTTCAAACCTTTGAGATAAAGCAAATAAGTGGGTTGATGACTGATAACACAGTGATGTTTGCCCCTGCTTGAGTTGCTTCACATTAGACTGAAAATTTTGGCAAACAAAACTGTGACGAAAGTTTGTGTACACAATGAATGTGTGCTTCACCTGTCATGTTGACACACACCACGTACCTCAGTTCATAAAAAAACTAGAGAGAATACTGTGTGCTGAGTAAACCTCTATGATTTTCAGTGATGTGCAAGAATCTTAAGAAACAATTTAACCCTGCTTGACATTGGTTTTTGCCACCTTTGGAGCTTCAATGTTCATCGAACTTCTATGATATTATATAAGATATGATCATAAAAGTATCCATGAATGCCTCAAAGGAAGTTTCAGTAAGTCACTAGACTACACGTAGATGAAAAGTATGGTTCCTTTTCTTTCCTATGAATGCCTCAAACCCATCTTCACAACAAACAGTATGGGTAACTTGGGTACCCACAAATGCCTCTGAAGGTAGCAGAAAAGTGCTTCTTGTTTGCGATTTCTGTGTTCACTTATGAGAAACAGAATTGGTGATTTCAGGGTGGTACTAAGAAGAAGCTTGGAAAATACATAAAGTGTCACTGTTCTGGAATTCCATGGTGTGGAGATATTCTAAAATGCAAAACAAAAATGCATAGAAGTTCTCACGAATGCTTGGAACACGAGGAAAATATTAGCTCCATCTTAAACGGAATGTTGCAAGCTCATAAACAAAATGTGTATTCTGAAATACTGATCTCCAATATTCATACAGAAGGATTATGAGTAAGCAAACCAGCCAACCTGTTTCATCAGCTCTGCGTACTTTCCTTCCTTACTGTCCAAACCACTAAAAGTAATAGGAATATACTGTATGTATATGTAACTACTACATGTTAGTATGCAGCTTACAGACTGAAAATGCACTTCATTCAGATCCACAATGTCATATTCAGCATATACTGACATGCTGAGAGACTGCAGCAAGATAATATACAAATTAATAGTCAAGGTGTCGACAAATATTTTTATATGCAATTCAAAGCAGTAATACTACTAATACTGAAAATGCAAATATTTTTATATGTGCTTCAAAGCAGTAATACTGAAAGTGCAAATTAATGTTTTTATATGTGCCTCAAAGCAGTAATACTGAAAAGACACTCACCCTCAAATTTCTTTTCTAGTATATTCAAGTTAGGTTGTCATTAAACATTAATACTTATCAGTAAGAACAGTGGAGAAATAGGTAAATCCTATGAATATTTTTATGTAGTCATATATATAAAGTACTTCTTTGGTGACATATGTATTAATATCATAAATGGCCTTTCTCAGCCAAAACAAATAAGTTGCAGATTTTCTATTATAACATCATGCACTGCGATAAAAATAGATCTGTCACATTTCAGTCCTTATTCATTACAACTTTTATGCAGTTATAACTATTCAGATAAATAACATGGGGCGGTGAAGATGTGTCTTGAGGGAAGGGGCTATGATGCCCAATGTCACACATAAATTACATTGTACCAAGGTCATGACTGCTTCAATATGGACTCTCCAGCAAAATTTATAAACAGGTACTCTATCCTGAAAGAGTAATATCTTTTTTATTAGCCTAATTTACTACTCTTGAAGCTAAGGGCTGTTTCATTTTCAAATATTCCAGCATGAGAGTCCTATGCATCACATATTTTGTGCAAAAAAAATTATGCTACTGTGCTTAATTATGTTTTGTGCTCAATCTGTTTAAGGTAGAAGCAACATTCAAAGAAGAACTATGTATCATTTTTTCCTCCAGCACATCCATTCATTTAGTCAGTCATCATTATTCTACCTTACAAACTTATCAAACATGGCACCATCTTCAGAAAGCTCTCAGCTGTTATTTTGTTCTCCTTCTTCTCCCTCATGTTTATCCCCACGAGTGACAAGGCCTGCACGCCATGCCTTCATGCAAACAATGCCCTTGTCCTGAATATCTTTTCGACCCTTGCTGGTGATGACGTCTCCACTGGGCTGGATGATGACAAGCTTGGGAATTACACTGATGGAATAACGCTCAGCTAAAACACTGAGAGATTGAAATGGGAATGCTGATTAATATATCCAGCCTGAATTTTCAATT
>JAWQUT010000039.1:462703-499375 GCA_033807755.1 Ellobium chinense | reverse complement strand
GGTGGTCGCGTGTATGTGTGTGTGCGTGTGTGTGCGTGGTGTGTTTGGTGGTGTGTGCGCACGCGCGTGTGTGTGTGTGTGTGTGTGTGTGTGTGTGTGTGTGTGTGGTGGGGGCTTGGGGGGCACGGGTGTAGTGTAAGAGGAGGAATGAAGTTTTCAGGGTCTTGGGTAAGGCTTGTGAGATGTTGGCTTATCCATGTGTAGGGTACGTGTTAGTGTGGGCAGCGCAGTTTTTACATCAAACTCAAAGTGTTAAATGTTTTTGTACTGCATTTTGTATTTTGCTGGACACGAAACAGATGTGCTTTATGTGGACAATAAAGTTCTGTCTTATTTCATCTTATCTTATCTTATCTTATCTTATCTTATCTTATCTTATCTTATGACACTAGGAATGGCCTCGGAACCATGGAAATATTTATGCCCCACCGCTGCGCCATACAGTGACAAGTTCAGACTTTTCCTCTTGGTGCTTTTTATGGTGATAACGGCCATCGCCCTCATTTCACAACAACGCGAATGGAAATGGAACATCGGGCCAGAACCGCTTATGATGCAGCCTATTATCGTACAAAATGTGACGGTCCAACCAGTGACTGCTTTTACGTACAACCCTCCAACCTTACATTTGAAGTGTCCGAAAGTTCTAGACAGAATGGTCGTGGGACACTGGGTGAAGAAGGCACACACAAAGAAGGAGCTGGATGAGGTACAGCGGTTTCTCAACAAGACGCGAGAACATTATCACCTGCCACCATCTTTACAAAGGTCGGACAATAAGTGCGGTAAGTCTTTGACGTTATTATCGTGATCTCACGGACTATACTAGACCTATTCATTATTTTTCTTTTTAGATTTATAGGCCTATTCGCCTTTGTTTGTTGGACAAACATAGTCAGAGGCCCATCCCAGACCCATCTCTTGGCTTTACAAATTTTATAAAACAATATAATAACTCGTTTATGGATAGGCCTACACATAATTTAAAAAAAAATGAAATAAATAAATAAATAAAATTAATTCACGGGTAAATGAATAAATAAATATGGAACTAGCTTGCTTGTATGTAAAATGATTTCAATAACCGATAATAATTTATGAAAGAAGGACAAAATGTGCCGTTCGAGTAGACTTATTCAACTATTTTTGAGGTCACTGTGTATTGGGCCTTCATGAGGTCAAGATTACCAGAGATCTTCTCCCCGATCTCTGCAATGTCAGCTGTGGGCGGATCTGTTTATCTAGGTCTTTATACATAACAGCAAATTGTACAAGCGTGTGTTTAGTACTTTATGCTATACTGTTAATTGTCTCCACCATAGTACATGTCCACAGTTATGCCCTACATGGCCCTGTAGGTGCTGGCTGATAATATGCTGTATACATATTATGAATATGTGCTTCAGGTCAGTCTCAGTAGTGGATGGTGAACGAATGCAAGTTCATTCTTTCTTTCTTTCACCTCTCTTTCCTTAATTCCTTCATATTTTTCAATCAGTTTTCATCAGCTTCTTTCACCGCTCATTCATCTGTGTCATGATACGTATTTATATTCCAATGAGGACGGATTTACTGTACCTTTTCTTTCCACCATACACCACACCCGTTATTGAAACGCTTCCGGAACACATTGCCAGAAACCTCCAGTGACAACTATCGTATAGTATTCAGTTTATTCAAGAACATACGTACTTTTTCTTCCATGACTATGAATACTAAAAGACGGTATCTAATATAAACGACAGAATAATAGGGCCGCAAACAGGGCGGGACATCTTTGACAATAAAACACGGTGCTGTGTGACGTTCCACCGTCCTACATTGCACGTATGAAGATGCCAATATTTTTTTTATTCACTGTTGACTATATAAGGTTTTACACCTCTCAATAACCCTCTAGTGTCCAGGCATAGAAATACTGGTAGGAAAATCCTGAAAATTCACATACACACTTCCAATGACACCCAAAATGCATATAAAACATTGATAGTGAATAATTTCAATATTTAATAGGTGAACAATTTTGCGTCAAATTTGAACCTCCGGGCACTGAAACATCCATGCCATATTTGGAGCACTGGGTTGTGTGGGTTGCCAAATATGGACCAGTGGGCGCTGGAGGGTTAACTTATCCAGGGTCCCCTGCCAAACTACTTTCTAAACATGTTGTTTAGATTTTTCTCCATATTTTGACACAAAGAAAATGTCCCTAAACAAACTAGATTTTGAGAACTTTAGCAATGAAGGGGCTACCTTTTAGGCCTTTTCACTCAGTCAACAGGGTAACCTTACCCAAGTAGCAACAACCATGAATTTTATACTTGAGTAGCTAAACTAAACCTCACATATTCTGAGTCTACAAATGTATTTGCGCCCATCTAAGCCTTTGAAATTTAAATCCAACCCCTTCCCCCCTCCCCATGGCCAGTTTTCTGATTTTATAGTGACTATTTGAAATTGCATATTTTTATGCCAGGTGCTATTGGCATCTTCATACCTTCAGACTTTGAGAAGATCTATATGAGAGAGGATATTCTGAACATACAAAGACACACGATATAAAATTTAAAATTGTGCTTATTTTGATCATGTACTGATGCTTTGTGGTGCAAGAAAAAAAAGTTGCATTTTGAATGCGCATTAAACCTCTACAGTGCAGAAACAAGAAAAGGATTATATTGATCTTCATGTATTTCTCTGTGTATGCTTTTGTTTCATCTGTATTTATGTGTATACCCTTTTTAAGATCACTTTGAATTTTCCTAATTATGTATCGACAGTTCGCTAATTATGTATCGACAGTTCGCTTGCTTCATTGTGTGGGAGTGGAGTAAGGAGGCGCATTGCTATTTATCCTAAAAGTCCAGACCTGTCATACATTTCTCCAGCTTGTGAAAAGTGGAATACTTAGACGTGTACTCTAGGCCTACCGTACTGATCAATGAAATAAAGTTGTAGGTAACAAACTAGACCTAGATCTAGACTATAGCCTTTTAAGTCTATTTTCCTCAGATATAGTGGGGGAGGATGTTACATCGATCGTGCACTTTTTGATACCAACATACCGCTTTNGCATTGCAAATGAACAGTTAATAATAATAATAATAATAATAATAATAATAATAATAATAATTTTGTTTACGAAACTACTAACTCCTTTACTACGGGGGCAGGCAAAACCAGGATAATTTGCCTGTGTTGTGCATATAGAGACATAAGCTTTCACCATCCTTCCAATCACGGTACGTGGGGTGGGAGTAATCGGTCTTGTCACAGAATGTTCATACTCAATAGGAAAATTGAAGACAAAACAGACTTCAATTTTCATTAGGAAAACGTTACTCTTTTCTAAAGAGATACTGTATAAGACATTTTGGCTGGAAGAATGGTTGAGAGGGGAGAGGCCTAAGGCTGCAAACGCAGTGCCTTCACATTCCACTCGTTTTCCCCTCGTTATTTTGGGAGAGTAGAAATCGAGTTGGATATGCATTTGGATTGCATCCGTTTCACTTTTCATTCGGGATCCAAATTCCAAGATGGAAGTGCTGTGTGTGTTGGCGATACAGATCTTGTTGCTCTTCTTGTTAAAGAAAAGACGTCACTACAGATGACAGAATTATTGGGTCCATGGAATATTTCAGCAAAGGGAACGTTATGGCGAAATCATCATTTGCTTGATGAAGTTTTCGATGATGAAGACAAATGTATCCTATATTTCAGGATGAAGCCACCCACATTTCGTTTGCTTCTAGAATTGGTTGGATCCTCCCCTGGAAAGCGGACAACACACTACACTACACATCGCCTCCACCCGCTAGGTCTAAATCTAGGCTTGTCTGTGTCGACCACTTGATTTGCCGAAGGGCCATTCCGTGTAAAATGTTATCTGACGACCAATTTTTGATATGCAGCTTATTATAAAGCAAGCTGGCTCATCATTGTGCATAATAGTTGAAATAACAGTTTTTGGTACATTTTCCTCTCGAGCATGGTCTTATGCAAAGTAGCTTTCGTCTCTAGAATATTGTGCTACCAATGTGTCCAATTATTCCATCAGTTACTGAGAAAGAAGGCCCTAGTGTGCTAAATTATTGTTGTTGGATAAAATTGCATTATCCACATGTTAAGATGCATTATCTGAGTGTATAAAAGTATGTTTTCCTATTATCAGTGGTTGAATTTCAGAAACTTTGCTAGTTTGGGTGTAAAGAAAACTAAATAAAATGGGTTATAAGTAAATCTGCGAGTGACTCCTTGTTCGAAAAGTATGTCTAAATGTCCCGTCAATTACCATGGAATGACCAGGAAGCAAAAACGGGAGAAATTTTATTGCAGCGCTTAAATTCAAATATTCACGGGACAGCTGTGAAAGTGAAAGGAAAGTGAATGGGTGTCACTCCGTCGCCGACTAGTCTAGAGATTATATAGTCTAGATTTCTCGTCACAGTTTTACAGTGAAAGTAGGTTTCACAAAGAAAACGAAGGGAATGCGAAGGCACTGCGTTTAGATAGCCTAAGTCGGTGCTTCTGTTGTGTGAAAGGCCGAAAGCGCACTGCGCTGCTAGATACAGTGGTAAAATAAAGGAGGGGTATCTCGTCCAGCAGTAACTAGACTATGTCATCATCATTATCACCATCATCATCATTTGAAACTTGGGTTTAAAAAAAAACAAAACAAACTGGATCGACTTCCACGATACCGCATTTTCATAAACAGGACGGTCACCACAAGCATAGGATACTCACAATTACCAGTACCACTTTCATCAGACAACGATGAGCATGATAATAATAATAATAATAATAATAATAATAATAATACAACTTTATTTACCCCGTAGGGAAATTGTTTTACAATGTCATACAGTGTTAAACATCTCATTCATAATACAAACACATATAACAATACACATCATACATGACTATCATCACCATCCATCTGCGGCTGCTACAGTAAAACTCGGTTAAAACGGGGTGGTCGGGACTATCCAACTTTGACTATTGTATCCGGGTGCCGTTGTTTCCGAACTGGAGTATTTAGGCACCCGAAGTAACCTTATTTAGATTATGCAGATTATTCTGTTGTTTTATATTTCTACTGAGGAACATGGTAGGCATTCAGATGAAACTCGTTAAGATGTTGTGGTCTAAACGTCTACCTCGTTCGTTCAGACTAACGCCCGACACTAGCTGACGAATGACATTCCGCCGAAGACACTTGGGAAAGTTTAGATAGAAAGTTTAGAGGCTCACAGTTTGCGTGCTTATTTCAATAAACAAACGACCTAGATGCAGTGCAGCTTCAATTCTTGTGCTGTTGTTTCATCCATTAGTCTTCGATTGTATTTGCTTGTTGCTATCGCAATGTATTTCGCTGTCGAGTCTCCGCTAAAAAGCAACATAAAACAGCCATGGCGCTAGAAGGTTGTGTGTAACTAACAGAACATGCAGTTACCGCTTAAAATAACATACAGAAGTCGAAGTAAAAACACCGAGCAGGGCTTGCCTGAAGGAAACAAATCCGAATCCAAGATTTTGTTTGGCTGTCATGCTTGCTACGAGGTCAAAGCGCACACCACAAAGAGACAATTTTTTTTCAGCTTGGATTTATGGACGCATTAGTTATCACTTCACAAATCATACTTGTTATGCCAAAACTCATCCTATTATTCTATAGACTAGGTGAGGCAGTTCTACCGTAATAACCATTTTTTTTTCTTCAGGTCCCGCTATTCTAACTATAATTTTCTTTTTAAAAAAAGGGAAGGGGGGTGGGAGGGAATGGGGATTTAGAATCCCGCCATTAAAATAGGATTCCCTCCTATAAGTGTGACTGTTTTTGACTGAGTTCTGCTGTACTGTTTCTCGTAAAGAATCATCATATTAGAGCACTGGAGCGGTAAACCAACGGTCTCTGCACTTGTGTGTCGCACCTGATACCTTGGTGTCTCGACTAGAGATTCAGGTCTAGTATTTATTCTTGATCAAAAAATGGTGATGATGACGCCAACGACATTGAAATATTACGCTTTTCATTGGGCTACAGTATCTGCCACAGGTTTTTGGAGGGACGATGATGATACTTATGGTGAGGATGATGATCATGGTGAAGATGATAATGATGATGATGATTTTATATCATTATATCAGTGCATTTTAATTTTTATATATTAAAGTACAGTACTAACATTTCTTAATTCTTCACAGGTTTGGACAGAATTTTTTTTTTTTTAAGATCTGTTCCAAATGATAATGATGATGATGCTGATGATGGAATGTGATTAGAGTTATTTGAGGTTTAAAGATGCTATTTCTTAATCCTTAACTTCGCTGGCTTAGAAGAAACTTTGTTATTTTTGTTTGTTTGTTTGTTTTGTTTTTTTAAATCCTAGTTTCAAATGATGATGATGATGACGATGACATTGTTACTGCTGGATGAGATGCCCCTCCTTTAGCAGTGCAGTGCGAGCCTTTCACCCAACAGAAGCACCTAGTTAGGCCTCTCCCCTCTCCACTATTCATCCCCTCTCCCTCCTACCCCCACCCTACTTTACCAGATTGATTGAAGATGGACGCTGTTCTTGTTTGCAGGTAATGTGAATTTTCTGGACTCACGCTGGATGAGAGCAGTATGCAACCCGTTGGGCAGTGAACCATGTTGCTACAACAACCAGTGTGTGTCAAAGACAGAGGAGGAATGCAGGTGTCCCCAGTGTTATGATATGAGGCAGCAAATCAACGCAGAACTCTCCACATGGGTTCCCTCAGATCCTACGTGCCAGGTACATGCACAATATGCGTTTATCCTCGGCAATACATCTACGAGTTTTGTCTATTCAGTCAGGAGATTTTAGAAATTTGATAACTGACCAATCACTGTCGGATTGTAAGACCGACTTCAGTTAGGAATGAGCCATAATGGCTGACCAGAAGCTCCATAGAACAAAAAATGAGGTATGCCTTCTTCATTGTTATTTCTTATTGTCATATTGCAACTTCTATACTTTATATTATGACACCATGAATATAATACACGCCGGCTATTCTATCGACCTCACTAACGCATATCGTGTTTGCAATTTAAAAACTAATGTGCCAGCGGCCAATCCAGTCCTAGTCTAGGCAAGCTGATCAAGCCATTTTATCAAATAAACAGTGCCTATTTCCGCTGATATAAAAGTGTGTCATAATTTTTTTGTTTTGTCACACGTTACATAAATTTGACATTTGATCCGCTTACGAATTCGTTCATTGGAAGCTTCAGAAACATCTATGCATAAGAATACTAGACGTCGTTTGTTTTGTAACTATTTTAACTGCCAAAGGGTTCCCTCCGTCTAGGTGTTTTTCTCTTTTATTATTATTTCAGTCTGTCTTTTTCTTCACGTTTCAGTTCAGTTGAATATTTGAATCTAAAGTACTTGAAAAGTTACAGCGTTTCTGAGGTCTAAAGTTTCACCGATGATTCTCAGCTGTTTGGACCAACTTTGTGTCGGGTGACTGTGTGGATCATTCAGTTCAGTTGTTTGTTACTGATGTGTCTCAAACAGGGCGAAGGCCATTCCAGGGTCCTTTCCACGATTAAAAGTTCAATTTTAAATTAGAGTTTATATGCTGAAAAGGATCTGAAACTCGTGTTTGTTTGATATCAGAATTATGACATGAGTTATACATTTATACAAACACTCATTGCAGATCCTCTATAATAATATTTAACGGATTAACACATGAGTCCATATTGTCCACAGATGATCGATTTTGCCGGCGAACAGGATACATGCGCAGTCCTAAGCGGCCTGACCATCTTCTTCATAGGGGACTCTTTCATGCGTCAAATGTTCACCTCTGTCCTAAGCTTACTGCGGAGTAACAAGAAATATGGGCCTCTCGATGACACTCTTCCGCTAGGTAAGACGTCTTAAGCAACAGACTTCGTCAGAGCAGTGCCAGGGAAAACAACATTTAGAGGGACCTTGGTTTTTTTTAGGTGAAGAAGGCAACTGGATTAGTGATAAAGTTTAAGGAAGAGAATACACCCATGTGAGAGTCCTTGGACAGCAATATTTAGAAAGTCTTTCCTCTCCCCTGACCTCACTTCTCGCTGATTCTGATCTTTCCTTTTATCGCATTCCAGGCTTACTGTGGTAGAATCATAGACGCTAGAATGACACTATTATTATTTTTGGTAGACTCCAGGGATTCTAGATACAATGTAAAGTGGGATTTCAGGGATTAATCTAGCGATTCAATTTCTATCATTCTGCCATATTCCCATACTGTATCCCTATAGGCCACAGTACTTTCACGGTGTAGATAATCAACGGAAAGAGTATTCCGAATCACCAACGGAAGGTCCCGAGCAGGCCCATTAAAGACTACTTCTCAGTGCACCTGCAAATTTGAGGGAAGCAAACGACCAAACCACTTGTACACGCGTTTACACTGTTTCCTCTTTGAATTATGATAATGTTCAAACGCGTCGTTGTAAGTGCATTTTTACATAAGCTTAAGCTGAGAAAACCCCAAACGCTGATAGATGTTTTTTTTTAATTATTTGAAAAGCGTCAAATTACAAGAATTCGGCAAACCTGGCTACACACATCAAGCGCACAGACGCCAATTTAAACAAATGGAAAAAGTCATTCGGATGTGAGAAAATCAATTTTCGATACATCTGGGAACAGGAAAAAAAAAAAGAAAGTTATCCGTCCCGAATCTGCGACTCACACAGCAAATTTTAGCATTATCGATGGAGACATACACTCATCTGGCGTGCAACAAAAATACAACCTTGTCCAGTTGGACAGTTAACCTTATCTCCTGGATCCAGTTCCCAACTACCCAACGATGGTTTGGCGGAACAGTCCTATGAACCAAAAAAAACTTGTGGAGCACAGGCAGGGGCGTAACGAGGGTGATTTTTTTTTTGTTTTGTTTTGGTAATCTGGCATTTATATCCGATGGTTGTTTGTCTTTCGTGAGGTGTGTGGGGAAAGATACTGTATATATATAGACATATCTAGGCACATGATTTCCTCACGAAGCTTATTTGTTGCTATCAAAGAATGCATATTTGACATGTTGTTACTTTCGGTTGCATCAGATATGTTTTATTCTACAAGAACATAAACATCGATTGCTGATTGTCTAAAACTACCAATGTTTATGAGCAAGTTTATGGTTTATGTGTTGGTTGTTGTTTTTTTTAATTTTTAATGCTGCTATGTCTCTGTCAAAACCGGCATTTTCACGTTATACATTAGATTCTAAACTGCCAATGTAAAATAATCCCAATAAAATTATCGTTAATCTGAGATGACAATAACATTAAGCAACCATGATATCAATCAAGCACACTACGGCGAGACACTTTTAATCTACAAAAAACAAAAACAAAAACAAAAACACCACACATGAGGTATTAAGATATCCTCTGTCTTGCTCCATCTAAAAGAAAACAGTGAGAAAGCTGGCGATTTAGAAATGATTCCCATTAAATAGAGCAAATTATAGCTGGATTCATCACGATCTCTACAATGTCCAAATGTTCATGGTACCGGCCGGAATTACTGGACCTTTTTTTTCCGAGTTGGAGCTAAATCATATGCGAAACAGTGTTTCCCCTCCTCCTCCTCCCCCCCCCCCCCCCCCCCCCNCCCCCCAAAGTGTGGAAACGACCGATTGGAGTCAAGATTTGACATAGCTACAAGAAAATTTACTTCGGACTGCGTATGTGTTGTAAATATTATTATTATGTAGGTATGATAGTTATCATGAGCCTTTTAACACAGATTAGAGCAACATAAGAAATGACTCTTAAATGGAATAGTTTTGGGATCGTGTTTTTGATTCGTATTCACGAGACCATTATGACAGAATCCCGATCACTTGAAATATCAAACAGTTTGACAACAATACAAGTACTTTTTGTAAAAGAAATTAATCAGTTTTGACCTAATCCCGTTTGAACTAACAAAGAACCAAGGAGCCAGTTAGTTATGGTATTTGCAAGCCAAGGGCTTTTTAAAAATATATATTTTTGGCTCCGAAATGGTCAAATTTGGCAACCCTGAGTGATATGGTCTAAACTATTAACCTCTTGTCGCCGAAAGATCAAAACAAAAAAAAAGTCAAGAAGTCTTGCACGGGTGAGATCTTGTTTAGACTATAAAGAAATGCAAAAGGCTGCCAGAATAGCGGCTAAGCTTATTTTTCTCTCAGATTATTTACTACCTTTATTAAAAGTTGTTCTCTTCATACTGTCTTAGGATGCACTGCACGGTGGCTATGGGAGCGCTGACTCTGTGAGACAATGTATAGGTTACAGACCTGTAATAGGATTGGACCCTTTTTTCCTCTATGGGCTATATTAACATTTTGAGCTGCCCTCTGAACCCAAAGTTTTAGCTTTCACCCAGACCCATACCAGACTGAAGCTCATTATGTGGCCCAAATTTTAAGACTTACCCAACCCTAGCAAGCCCATTGAAATTTTTAGCTCGGTTGCTATAACAGAGCCTACATTTTTCACTGGTCAACGCCAAACCCTCCCTTTTCCGCCTGAGCACACTCTTGACTTGGCAGTTCCAGCCCAGGGCTAGATAGCGCCTGGTAAAATAAAGTAAAATGGACACAGTTTCCCATGATATCAAAATTTTCCCCCTGGAGCCCTTATTATTGGAAGCAGGGCATGCCAAATGAGGGAAAAGGGAAGATGAAATATACCCCCTAAGTTGTAGGACCCAAAAGTGAAAGTACAATTACAGGCCTGTAACCAATATAGGCTCTCAGACTATCGGCGAAGAGAACTAGCTAATGTTGACAAAAATCGTATTGTTAGTTTTTGTAAATAGTTCATAGATGAAGTAGGATGAAGGTGATATTTGAGCATTTTAGAAAACATTGAAGCTTAATTAAACTGTATAAGACAAATATATAATATGTTGGTAATTAAAGATTCATAGATTACATGGACTCTACGCCCCTAAGTACAGGACTGTCACAGTACACAGAAGACGAGCAAACAAATGAAGCAAAATCCTTAACATGCATAAGAATGGTCTACCCTTCCTCGTTTGTGTGTGTGTGTGTGTATGTGTGTGTGTGTGTGTGTGTGTGTGTGTGTGTGTGTGTGTGCGCGTGCGGGTGCGTGTATGTAGGTAGGTATGTATGTATGTATGTATGTATGTATGTATGTATGTATGCCTGAATACGATAATGAAGATAGCAGAGACAGCTTGTTAGACCAAATTCAGAATGCCCTACTTTTTATAACAACAACCATTAGGCCCGCTCTGGNTGTGTGTGTGTGTGTGTGTGTGTGTGTGTGTGTGTGTGTGTGTGTGTGTGTGTGTGTGTGTGTGTGTGCGTGCGAGAGTGTGTGTGAGTGTGTGTGAGTGTGTGTGTGTGTGTGTGTGTTTTTAAGCGCATACTATATTTGTTGACTATAGCCTGGTTTTGTAATGATTCCACAGCTAATCTGACAGAATGTGACAAGTACTCCATGTACGTCATGTGTCGAGAAGCTGTCATTAGAAGTTCAGTGGAGTGTAACAATACCGTACGTACGCACATAGTACCATCACCACAGTACCCTATGGTTCCATGGAAAAAGATCGCATAAATTACAGACTAGAGTAAAGGCAGGTCATTGCGATTGGGCTTTGCTTGCACTAGGGCAGGACGGGGGGCGGGTGGGGGGTCATTTATTTCGCTTTCCCTGATGCTTATCTTGCTTGTGCATACAGAAGTTGAAAATCGGTATTTGCTTTCCTCCATCAAGATCAGCATCAGGTTTCAAGACAGGCAGGTGAGTTACTCCTAGCGCAAGCTGAGCCCTAACGCAACGATCTGCTTTTACGTAATATGCCAACATCACACTATAGGGCCTACGAGAAATTGCTATAATACATGTGTTGGCCCTCGCTGTATCAATTAATCCATATGGAATACAACTATCTCGGAAACTATAAAAGCTACGATAGAATCACCCAATGAAAAGGAAAAGGATGCGAGGTCCAAGAAGATGCCAAAAAGTGAATTTGACCTTATTTAGCGCATATCATCATTTCCATAAAATGGCAGTATAGTTATGTAACCGGGTGACAAGGCATATACTGTTCTCTAATCATTATCATTATTATTAAGGGGAAGGAATGTGAGTCCAGTATGGTAACTTTTTATTTTTATTTTTTTTTAGCTATTACACACTATCTAGGCAAGTGTGTCATCAGGGATTTGACCAGATTACTGTTAAGGGTCAATTTTGAGAGAAAATGCCGAAAAATAACTAACAACACTAGAAAATTTCCTGTCCCTGCCAGAATTGAACTCAGGGTCTCTCAGCTTGCAAGTCTGAACATGCTACCACTACACCACATCAGGCTCACTTCACAGCAATTTAATCCTTGAATATCTACTGATTAAATATGTTCCATAACTTGTACGTGTGAGCCTAGTGTTCACCCCTGACCCTAACACACTTCCCGACTCTTCACAGTTAGTTGATGAACATCACAATCTGACAGGCTGCCGTGAATACAAATATTACCGTAACCACATGCAAGTCCCTGGTATACTTTTTGTTGGGGCCTGGCAATGCTTGTTGAAGTCCCACCACTTGCCAGCTTCAGATATCGTCGCTCAGTGCCGACACAAGTCTGCACAATGGTCCACGCCACCATCTTCCGACAAAATGGTCTATGTTGGTTATCTCGCCAGAATCACTTATTTGGACATTTAAATCGTGATCTTCATATTATATGTTCGAATTTGTTATAATGTCACGTTACCTTCTTGTAACTCGAAAGGAATTGGAATTGGAATGGAATGAATTCCGTCTATCAAGGTGTAATTGGGAACTAGATTTCAATTCCATATTTCCAGGTATTAAGAGGAAGGAATGTTAGCCTAGTGTGATAAATTGTTGTTCTTTTTTAGATGTTGCATATTATCTAGGCAAGTGTGACGCTAAGCATTTTACTACATTACTGTAAAGGATCAGTTCTGAGCGGGATTCGAACCCAGGGTCTCTCAGTTTGCAAGTCTGAAAATGTTACCACTACTCCACTCAATTCACAGCAATTTAATTTTTAAATACCCACTGCCTGAATCGGTCCATGACTTGCACATATGGGCCTAGTGTTCACCGGTGACCCTTACACACTTTCTGTCACTTCCCGATTCATCACACTATGACTTCCACTACAGGTGCATCTAAGAAGAGTGTCCGGCGAGAAAACAGCCAAGTCCAAAACCATTCTGGAGGTAATAAAACGACTCCGTGGAAAACCAAACTCCTTCATCGTATTTGGCGTGGGAATTCATGACTGGTTCAACTTGGATGCAATAACACAAGAGGTACCGTGTTTGTCCAACACAGTGGCATTTAAACCTCGATACGTATTCCATGGCAAAACTGGCCAACTAAATAGCGTGGCCCACTATTATTTAGCCGTTTCGTCGGTCTTATCTTGTTAAAATAATGCCATATGGTCAGTGGTGGCTCGTCAGTTAGTACAACCCGTCGTGTCACATAAGCCCTGACCTGCAGTGACTATATGCGAGTGATTGGGTCGTATCAGACCCCGCCACTGGAGCGAGTAACTAATATCGACCACCCTCACAGGGGTTACAAAAATTCTGTGATTATCCGTGTGTAGATTCCGGATAATTTTTGAATGGCCAAACGCAATAAATTGCATTTTTCTTCAAGTCCACATAAAACATCTAAGAAAACATGACATGAAATTATGGTCTTTATCCTCAGCTTTTCAATCCAGTGTTCAACATGTTGTCGAAGTCGCCCTGGCCTCGAATGATATGGATGGCTACCCACTCTCCTGGAACACTAAAAACACCTCTTGAACCCAGACAACAGACAAAAAGTGTCCTTCGATATAATGCCAAGGTCAAGGCCATCATGAATAAAAGGGGAATCCCCATCATGGACTTCTTCCAAATGACCAAAGGGACGATGAGTTACGACGGTCTTCATTATGGCAAGGGAGTGAATGATGTTAAAGCTAAGATATTTCTGAACTATATACTCGAGGTGAGATCTAATTCTACCTCGTTTTTTGGTTTAAACCATCTAAATGAAGTAGATGGGACCACTAAGACTTGAATGAACATGAAGAAAATAATAATGTGGTAGTAAGTGGCTGATGAATGCATAGAGTGAACTGGTTAACTAACCACTGAAGTTGTGTACTCTTGAATGGATGGATGGATGGATGGATGGTTGGGAGGAAGGACGGACGGATGGATGGACGGACGAACGGACGGACGGACAGACGGACGGATGGATGGATGGATGGATGGATGGATGGATGGACACATGGGTGGATGGATGGATAGATGGATGGATGGATGGATGGATGGATGGATGGATGGACGGACGGATGGGTTGGTTGACTACTATATATATATAGGGACTTATTTACCACCATCATCACCCCAGCTGGACGAATCTACCCTACGACCATCATCACCATCTACACGATTCGAGGCATTCATTCTTTATTGTGGTGGTTGTTCGTGTTTTTCCCTGCGGGATCCTCCTTACCCCACCCGCTCACGCCATTCACACATACAATAAACTGTTGCTTATACTATATTGTTTATGTGACATGCCTCCTTTTCAATAAAAAATGTACAATTATTTATCATCTCTGTGCCAGATCATGTTTTTGAAGCCTTACAAAAACACATACAATTTTCAGATGTATACATTTTGTACGTCAAGTCAATCATCTTAACTATAATCTTTTACAGTACTGTATCACAGTTTGGAATGGTAATAGAGGGCCTGCGCACTAACGATGGGATATTAAAATTTATTCCCACCGTTACCGCCTTGGTGCTGAATGCACCCTCAGTAGCATTCAACATGCCGGGTTATTGCAATTTTCTTACGATAGTAAGAGATCACAACGCTAATGTGCAGGCTCTTAAATGACTCAAAATGTATAGTGTGCTGAAAATGCCATAACAAGGAATTCTAAATGGTAAAACATCAATATTAAGTATGGGCTTAATGTATGAAAAAGGTACACTTATTATTGGGGATTTCATTGATATTCAACAACAATTCAACAGCTGAATAGCTGAATAGAACAACAATGAAACTGTGCATGCGAAAATGATACTTATTTTACTTAACTTGAAAATCAATTCTCAACCAAGACCAGCATTTTCTGCGTAAGTGATGCCCACCATAACAGATTTGCACCTACCTCTGCACACACCAACAGTGAGGAATTCCCTCAAGTACACACAAGCATCATAACCTTCCCTGCAGCCAAAGAATTGTGTATCTATCTGGCAGACACTGGTAGAGAAGTGAGTAAACTTGTCCAATAATGATAAACAGTTCCATTATCCCTCATTACAATATCTTGTAAATCAAACAACTTACCAGTTGGAATCAAACAGAATGGAATTTTTGGTTTGACAGATTCAGCATCCTTGTCATTAACATCAATGCCTGCTTCTCTCTGAAGCTGCTGAAAGCAACACTGCAGAAGTTCTTGGTACAAACCATCACAGCTATTATTCTAAAAGGTGAATTAAATTAATTGGATTGAAAGGATCGAAAGCATCAACCATGTTATAAATGTAATAAATACTTAAATAACAATCAGAACGCCATAGTACCTCATCTTATGTGCAGTGAGCTTAGTCTACCAAGGAAGTAACTGACTAAGAAAAATTAATACACAACACAAGCATTGCGCCAAAGAAAAATGCAGTTTGCAATTTTACTCAGCCAAAATTATGCTAAAATTTAACCATGAGGATTCTACTTCACTTCAACTGAAAATGAAAGTGTATTGAAACACTGACAGGAATATGCGCCCCATGGTTGGACTCTATGGATTTTATACTATTTCGTGTACCTATACAATGTTTTTTCTTGACACTTTACTGACAGTCAAAATGTGGCTGACGTTGTTTGTTGAACTCAAAATATCCTCATTTCTTGTCATCATACAGTCTATTCCATATAGACAGACATATATATACAGCTTAGGAAGGGAGTCAAGTACCCCAGTCACATCAACAATGAATACAGTAATTCTGTCCAAGAAGGTTAAAAAAAAAACAACAACCTTAATTTTCATTCAGAATCGTAGGATTATTATCTATTAAACTGGAAAGTCCATAACTGTCATAACGATCCACCGTTGCATTACTCAGGAGGAATGGAAGGGTAGGGATGGGGAGTATGACAAATATAGTCAGCTTTCAACTTGCTACCTACACTCGCCCCCTTTTAAATATGAAGTCGTCCTCGACTTCGCCTGCAAACACCATCACCCATTCGTAGTACGGTAGGTAAGTGTTCAACTTCATTACCTAAGAATCCAATCAAACAGGAATATCAGTGCATGACCTATAACATCTATACATAATAATAATTCACAATATCTACTGTAAATATAAGTGTGGACTCTAAGAAAAGCAAGAAGTTACAACACTCACGGTACCATCAAAATCATGAATGTGCATGAACATAAGGAAAATCAGTGAAAGCATCCTGATTCCTCAACTTTACATCAAAAGGTCTGATGAGTAACAATAATGGCATCAAGATCATACAAGTCATGTCACACCAACATCTTCCCAGGCGTGCACAATTCCTGTTGTGCACAACACAAATACAATTATCTGTAAGTGCTTCTACTACTCAGAGAATGTCAATGATCTGTAACGTAACGAGACTAACACCCCATTTTACAAATGGGCAGGCAGGCAACGCACCAGCAGCGAAAGAATACCTTGCGCACCGAAAGGCATCATAGACGAATGCATTAGACTCCGTGAATAAGTTGGACGATTGACGAATCGGGTGGATTGAAAAGATCTATCGGAGCTTGTACTGTATTTCGTTGCTATACACATTCTTTTTTTTAAAAAAGGGTAAAAGAAATAAAGAGGACTGATGTGTATAGTTACTTTTTGTGTATTTTTCTACGAATTTAGGTGAAAAACGCATGTCTCAAGAAATCAGTGACACAAATTTGGCTAAAGCGTTTTATTAATATAGATACATCATAATTATTATACATGTCGCATACCTAAAGCAACTGTACCTAAATAATCATACATTGCTAATAAGGATAAACCATGTATCTTAAAAAGTCGGGCAGTTAATACATTCACTCCTCAAAAACCAGGTCATCTAAGTTCTTAGCATTGACATATCTTCCACAACTCTATGGCTATCCTAAACCTGACCACGGAGGACACCATCTACTCTGCACGCATACAAAATATATACTGTTGCGTAAACAATTGCCTGCTGTGATATTGGTATCATAATGACCAAAAGAAACTCAGGCGGACATCAGTAATTATGTAAATAAGTAGTCGTGGGACAACAATGGGGTAATTTTATCCTTGCTTTCCAGCCGTTCTGGAAATCGCAAAACAGTGGAACCATAATTTTAATAGTCGTTCACACAGTACATAACCAAAATGCATGCGCGCACACTTGTCACAAAAACCACACAAG
The DNA here is from genome assembly GCA_033807755.1 of Ellobium chinense. Lineage (NCBI taxonomy): Eukaryota > Metazoa > Mollusca > Gastropoda > Ellobiida > Ellobiidae > Ellobium > Ellobium chinense. The sequence goes on along the minus strand of JAWQUT010000039.1, from coordinate 481,857 downwards.
TGTACCAATAAACAATCCATCATCCAGCTTAAGGTACAGTATTAACAAACTTCTCAAGCGATATCAACCGGCAGAGCTATGACAGCAATCAGTACAAAACATAGGCCTTGTCATGTAATCCTCAAACACTCATGACCTGCTTCGCCCACTTTTATCTCATGGAAAAACCGTGCCTCTTCATCAAAAATACAGTTACATTACGTCAGGTGAGCAGCACCAGGCCAAAACATTATACAATATACACTGTACATATCTCATTATACCTTGCACAACCAACGGAAAGTTACACTGACCCCCCNCCGTCCCAAAAATACCAACACCAAAAATATCCTTGAACATGGCGAGTTTACCTATCATTCCAAGCCATCTGCAGTTATCTACCGCGGGACCATAATCAACAGCAATGTAATCTTATCTTGACTCACTTGTTGGTAATTCCTCACAAACACTTCCATACAGCCAACAAATAAAAATAATATATCTTCAAAGTTCTTAATATAGTGCAACCAAAGCTATTCCACGTAGCCCTACGATCCAAACAATAATGTTCCATAACCACTTCATAGTGTGACCCATTTAAACTAATCATTCTAGGCTGAGTATAAACATTTAATAATATCAATCAGAATGACTCCAGCGCTGATACTCGTACTAAACAGCGCCCCTTTCCTTCTCAATCCAAAAGACCAATTGAAAAGACCAGCGGTCGGTTGTTTTTTTCTTTTTTTTTAAGCCTTGTTGTTTATATCTCTGATATGAATTTTCCATTTGATGTGGCTCTTTAGTTTGAGTGTCTGTGAGGAGGAGGGGACTCTCCCTTTATTTCATTTTTTTTTTTTTTTGAGGGAGGGGGAAGAAGGGGAAAATAGTGTCACTGTTGTCTTACCTCTGCTGAATTCATTCCTCAATCTTCCTCCAGACTGCCTGATGTTTCTAAGAATTTGATTTCTGCTAGTTCCAGGTATTCAGCAGGGAGTTCATACTGCACAGCCATCTGCTTGTAAGAAATATGAAGCAAATTCTAGTGGCGGATATGAGATGTCAGTGGTGTATACGGTTAGGAACAATCATACAACACACCATAGTGATACAACAATGGCAAGCAGTTTCACCTTCCAACTTTTTTCTGAGTTTATTTTGGTTTTGGCCTGTTGATGGACGAGCAAGTTCTGAGGCGAGTGGTTTATCCAGTCGTTGATCCATACCTTACGCTTCAAATGATTTGAGAAATGTATAGCAAAAGTAAACTACAATAAATGACAACAAGTGACATTCCATAGCAGTCAGTGACTGAATCTAGACGTACCCATCTCATTGCCCATCCAAACATTTTGCTATTAGTTTAGTTACAGAAATATTATTATAGGCTACTTTTACCCAGAGCTTCATAGATGTGACGAAGTCTTTTCTAAATTTCTTCTGGTTTAAAAGTGGTATTGGCCCAAGTTACTAAATCGCAAAGAAGATTTCATATTTCTTTTTTTTTCTTTTGGGTTGTAGGAAGGGGGGGGGGGTCAAAAGAATCTCTCCCGTTTCCAACCTCCATTCATCCAATGTAAAAGCAAAACCTCTGTGTTTGCAAGTGAGGCTTTGCTAGCTGAATGCAAAGTAAATTCTGAAAATGCGAAGTAGGTTTGGACTATAATTTAGTTGATCATCTCACTGTTATAACTGTCTTCTCCTCCTCAGCTTTTTAGACTTGGTATACTGGGGTAATTGGTGTTGAGTAAATGAAAAATATTGCAAAATCAGACGTGATTATGCCTCTGGAGGAGTTCCTTAGATTCCTAATCTAAACTCTACATCAATGCAGTGTTACTCAAACTTCTACTGTATTTATGGTGACTTGACAGTATGGTTGAAGACTAGAGTAGTGTAGTCTAATCTAGATCTAGACTAATCAATCTCTCAGAAAAGCTACCACCAACAGATTGTGAGTTTAGATCGAGTCCAGATCTTGTCTTCTTAGTAACAACTGGACTTCACGCAGACTTTGTGGTCAACCTAGAGTATCAGATCTATGGGTAGGAATTCCGAATAAGTAGGGCCTTCTCTCAGGACAGCACCGATTTGATGACTAGTCTAAGACTAAATGAACTGTATCACTACCACAGCGATACTGTTCCAATGAACATCAGGCTTAGGGACTCGCCTTAGCGTCTGTCTTGATGGGCATAAGGGTTAGGGTTAAGGGTAGGGTTAGGTTTCGGGGACAGAATTAGGAGTAGCGTTTGGGTTTTATTAGTAGGCATGGCCTCAGGTTTGGAATGCGAGTCTCATTCGGAATTCTTTCCGATCTATGAATCTAGACTGGTGGTAGCATTAGGTGGTAGAATATCACCTTCTTGGCTGTCTAGATCTTACCGCTGAGCAACATTGTTTTGCAACAAGGAAAGTGTTTCACAAAACTCTTGACGCCTGTCGTTCTTCTTTGTTGCCATCTTGTAAACTCGTAAACTTTCTAAATCAGCCTGTGATGCCTGCCCCGTCGTCCTCCAAAAAACACCGTAAAAGTAAAAAAGTGTGGCTTCTATTCTAGTGCTGGGTGGGTATCGATGCTGAGTATTTCCTGAGATACCAGTCTCGGCAAGTACCATACTTTCAGTAAAATAGGCATAATGAGTACTTTTACATGTTCTCTTTTGCAGCCTAGTACGCCTAACTTTTTGGCGTATTCTTTTTTGTCTCATGCATTCCTTTTCAGCCTTAAAAAGCTTATAAGTTTCTCTTTTTCTCTGACAAATATTTCTAGACTATATGGGAGCATTTCTTTCAGTTCACCCTCTGACAAATCATTACATTCACATCACTCAAGACCTCTTATCTAGAAGATTGCGTATATATTTGTAGCTTTGCCAGTGAACGGTAGACTTGAAGCAATATTGTTATCCGATTTTACCTACAATGCTGTTGTTTCATTGAAGAGCTTACAAGATCATAAATTATCCTGGACAGTGCTACATGATTGGACAGGACAAAGTCAAGAAGCAGCAGTATTCGTTATAATTTAATGATGTACTTTTGGATTTTAAAAAGAACAAGAATCAGCATATTCTGATGAAAAGTTGTAATGATTTCTTTGGACTTTATTGTGTTGTTTAAAAAGGGTTGATTACTCTTATCAATATGCCCTGTTTCGCATCGACACGCAAAATAATGTATCGATCCAACAGTACAGCCTACTCAGGGATTCTATTTGACCTCCCTTTTTCCCTTTTTCGGCTTGCCCTACTTCCAGTGATAAGATAAGATAAGATAAGATAAGATAAACTTAATTGATCCATGCATGGAAATTTGTTTTGAACAAGTGCATAACAACAAAAGATAAATTAATAACATACGTATTACATCATTGTAAGAATGAAACACATCACACTCTATCGGCTCTATCGGGAAAATTTCGATTCAGTGGGAAACTGTCTTCATTTTAGTTTATTTTGCCAGGCACTTATTAGCCCTGGGCTGGAACTGTCAGGTCATGGGTGTGCTCAGGCGGAAGAGGAGGGGTTCGGCCCTGGCCAGCGAAAAAGGTAGGGTGTGTTTACAAATAGCAACCAAGCTCAAAATATCAATCGGCTTGCTGGAGTTGGGTCAGTCTTAAAATCTGGGCCACACAATGAGCTTAAATCTGATATGGGTCTGGATGAAAACTAAAACTTTGGGTCCAGAGGGCAGCTCCAAAGGCTTATGTAGCCCATAGAGGAGAAAAGGCCCCAACCGCATTTCAGGTCTGTAACCTACAAGTGGCTCCCCTGGTCGGAAGTAAATAAAGCCTTATCTGTCTTTGATTGTTACGAACGTATGTTTTATTGTTTAATTGCACGAACGGTATTGCGACAATTTAATTTTTCACGTTCGTTAGTTTCATGTTTGCGCAAATTGTCTGATAGCGAATGCAGTTGCGCAAATAGTTTTTTTTGTTGTTTGTTTGTTTAATGTCAGTCTGTAGGTTACACATGTGCATTAATTTTAAGGTCACTGAAGCTGGAGTTTCTCATAGGAGTAATCTGTTTATTACATCATGCTTTTCTCCCTCTCAGGGGCTCAGTGACCTTAGCCGTGGCCTGTTCTAATGCTTATCACTTCTCTGGCCATTTTAGGTTAAATTTAAGCAGCAATATTTCGGGTCAAAGGTTTGAAAAGATAGGGGTTGCCAATGAATTAGGCCCCTGTTTTCTTAAAATAGCCTGAGGCCTCAACTGGCTTTTCATGGGCCTGGGTCAAACGATGAGACACAGCAAAAAAACTTGGCTTGTCATGGACTATTAAGAGTAATGTATTTGTTTAAATCAGATGCTTATCTCCATTACTTATGAGTGGAAATTGTCAACGAAAATTAGGGCTGAAGTGACGGCAGTCGCCAGTGCATAGTACCATTTAGCAAAAAGATTTAGGCGTATGCAACCTGTGGAGGCTATTGGGTCTAAAATGACTTACACAGTTTGTATTGAGTTTATGAAAGTCTTGATGAGTATCATCAGTGTTTGATTGAAAGTTATACAGTAGAATCAGATACAGTCCGTCCAACAATATACGGTTTTCGTTTTTCGCGAATATCTCCTGTTTGCTTTGATCAATCCTTATCAAATTTTGCATTGCCTCCTGTTTCAGTTTGTCTTAACAAGAAAGTATTTTTTGACGGTTATAGAGATGGAAATATAAAAGTTTTCTTCATAAAGTTATATAAACAACTCGACCGAAAGGAAATCGCGAAGATAAGGTGATTTACAGCTTCATGAAATGTGACGTGATGAAACGCAGCTTCCTTAAACGCAAACATATTTGAAATGGATAATTGCAAAGCATGTTTTATCAAGCGCTGTGTTTGACTTGGTTTAGACTTGGATAAATGCAATAGCTAAATATATAGCATTTAGTCGGTATGTGAATGATGTAATTTTGTTTGTTGTGAGGAATAGTTATGATATGACTGTCCCGTTCGGCTGATTGGTCGTCTGGAGTGCCTATCAAGATAACTCGAAAAGTTACTGACGACCTTGAATTTACCTTGATAGAAAGTTTGGCTCTGTCTGTAATAGAAACATGGTTAAATCTGAATTGTATGAGATGTGTAAAGTTGCAACTACTTGGGGAGACCGGTCACAAGGTCCCGTTATCCTCTTCCCCAGTTTTATAATACTAACTGAAATGCTTAAGAAGTGTGGCGGCGCGGTATCTACGTGGGTCTGGTTACAACACAAACGAAATTTAATAAAATACTTAGCGATCGACTGGAGTAACGACATGTACCCTTGTAACATGTTGAGATTAAAACAAAGGCACACAGAAAGTTTCAAGTCGATTCGGAACAGCGGTAACGATGCTATGCCACACATACAAAATCGAGGCTATTTTGTAAAAAATAATATAATATGATTAAACAATATGAACTTTTTGGGTGTCCGTCTAGTTTATAAACGTGAACTTTGAACTAAATTAGATACAGAGAACGAACAAGACAAATTGATGGCAGTGATGCTTGAAATCGGGAATGCAAAAATTTGCACAAAGATCAGCCTNGGGGGGGGGGGGGGGGGGGGGGGGGGGGGGGGGTTGGGAAATAATCGGGGAGGTCGTGTATCAGTGTAAATTACACTATTTGTGACTATTGTTGTGAGTATTTTATGCATGTGAAATGTAACTTGTCTGATCGCGGGGGTAATATTTTGTCCTTGGTTAACGGTTGCTGTCTGCGGTATAAATAGCGCTTGTTATGTCTAAACAGCTAAACCACGGAATGTTGCATTAACCGAATTATTTGGATATTTGCTCTTATGTGAACCTGCCGTGAAAAGATTGCTGTGAATACCGTAAAATTTCTGTTCTTTGAATCATTGTGTTTCCTGAGTTTTTTATATACTTTAATGAAGAAAACTTTTTTATCTGTAACTGTCCACATGTGAATAAACATGCTTCTGTTAAGACAAACTGAAACAGGAGGCTATGCAAAATTTGGCGAAGACTGATCAAAGCAAATCGGAGATATTCGCGATAAACGAAAATCGTATAATGTTGGACGGACTATAGTACTAAATACAATTGTTTATCGTAGCTAATAACATACGCTAATGTAAGGAATTGGCTGGCAAAATGTACTTCTACTGCTGGTGATGCTAGAGTCTTACTATTACAGTACTACCGCTGCTGTTATTACTACCACTCTTGCTAATACTGCTGTTGTTACAACAAGGACCATAACAACTTCATATACATATACTACTATTACTTCTATCTGCTACGTGCTATTTCATTATCTGCACTCGGCCTCACAGCAGTGACAAGATGAGATAAAATAACAGAAGTAATATAATAAGATAAGATCATTTTATTAATTCACAGGGGTCATTTGTCTTGGTCAACATTGAATACATTTATCACAGAAACATAATCACACACACACGCACACACACACACACATACACACACACACATGCACACACACACACACACACACTGATGCACACACGGACGCATGCATGCACAGGTATGTTTAAATAAATTCAGTAAAATTAGTGTTGATGATGATGATGATGATATTGGTGGTCGTGGCAAAAATTATGACACTGATAATTATCATTTATTGTTCCACAAATTTTTAATCATTATGTGCTATAAAGCATACGCATGCGCGAACTGTCTGGACCAATTTCTGGCTAGCCTCTCTTGCTGTTTGACACCATGGAGCACGAGTACACTAGCACTATACATTCGCACACAGGAGATAAACACTGTTCTTGACTACCAAAGTACACTCTTAATGAATTTGTGATATGCCATGTAAATGGCGGTAAATACATAATATATCACTTTAACCAGCTACCTACTTCATCTTGAATTATAAGCTGATGTGTTCTGAGTCTACTCCTGATAGGTAAACAGCCACTCAACTTCACTGGGCATTCCTCCTCTCACTGCTTGACCTTTGCGTTCAGCACTGATGACTTTTGCTCAGTGACTGATTTATCCATCCATTATTATTTTGCTCATTCTTCAAAATGCGTATTTGTCCATCCTTCGGTGGTCAGTCTGCAAGCACTTCATCCATTTATACGCCGGTCTATCCGTCCGTCCGTCCATCCATCCATCCATCCATCCATCCATCCTCCATCCATCCATCCATCCATCCATCCATCCATCCATCCATCCATCCATCCATGCATCCGTCCATCCAATTCAATAGTGCGCAACTGCAGCAGATAGTTAATCAGTTCAGCTATTTAATATTTACTCCATTCATTCATCAGTGAGTTACTACGGTCTACCACATAATATTCTCTTCGCGCAGTCAAGTCTTGGCCGTTCCATTTGTTTCATTTACATGGTTTAAACCCAAAAACAAGGTAGAATTAGATCTCATTTCAAGTATATAGTTCAAAAATATCTTAGCTTTAACATCATTCACTCCCTTGCCATAATGAGTACCATCGTAGCTCATCGTCCCATTGGTCATTTGGAAGAAGTCCATGATGGGGATTCCCCTTTTATCCATGATGGCCTTGACCTTGGCATTATATGCTAGGACACTCTTTGACTGTTGTTTGGGGACAAGAGGTGTTTTCAACATTCCTGTGGCGTGGGTAGCCATCCATATCAGTCGAGGCCAGGGTGACTTCGACAACAGGTTAAATACTGGATTAAAAATCTGAGGACAAAGACCATTTCATGTCATGTTTTCTTAGATGTTTTATGTGGACTAGAATGAAAAATAATTTATTACGTTTGGCCTTTTCACAAATATTACTGAATCTTCAATAGATAATCACAGATTTTATTTAACCCTTGAGGCGGTGGTCGATATTAGTTACTGGCTCCAGTAGAAGGGTCTGATAAGACCCGATCACTTGCCTGTAGTCACTGCAGGTCAGGGCTTATGTGACCCGACGGATTGTAGTATTGTACTTACTTAATGACGGGCCACCACTGACCATATGGCATTATTTGAAGAAGATAAGACAGACGAAAGGACTAGAATATTGGTGGGCCGCGCTAATCATTTGGCCAGCTTCGCCATGGGATACGTTATCGAGATATAAGTGCCATTGTCTTGGACAAACACTGTACCTTTTGTGTTAGTGCATCCATGTTGAACATGTCATGGATTCCCAAGCCAAATACGATGAAGGAGTTGGGTTTTCCACTGAGTTCTCCCATCATCTTCAGTATGTCTCTGGCCTGGCCCGTTTTCCAGTAGGCTTGTCTTCTTAGGTGCACCTGTAGTGGAAGTAACTGTGTGATTAATCGGAAAGTGACGGGAAATGTGTTAGGGTCATCGGTGAACACTAATGTGAAAGGTATGGGCCCATCTGTGGTTAGCGTCCCTGTAATGTTGTGTTAACATGTTCAGACTCGCAAGCTGAGAGACCCTGGGTTCGATTCCCGGACAGGAAATTTTCTAGTGTTATGTTTTTTCGGCCTATCTTCTCAATATAGATCCCTCCCAGTAATCTGGTAAAATCCCTATTGTCACACTTCGCTTCATGATGTGGAACATATGAAAAAAAAAAAATCATCAGACTGGGTGCGAATTCTTTCCCCTTAATACTTAACGAAGAATATGTCTTGACAGCCGTAAACTATGGTATGTCATGAATTAAGTTTTTTACTGGGATTAGACATTTCAACAGTTTACGAAAACTGGGTAAGCAGTCATAAATCATTTAATCAATGCGTTGGACTGTTGCTATTTCCAATCGACTTCAGAATGTCCTAGAGCGCTCCAAAATGTTCCAACAAGAACAATATCTGTCTGAATTCATGGACCTAGGATTAATGTTCCTTCTGACTGTGCAATTACAGTATTTTACTTCCTTGACGACAGCATCTTATTTGTTTCCGCAGGGCGGAAGCCCTGGGTCGCCATGTTGTCCAAACTTTCGGAAATCACATGGCCGTTTAGTTCTTATTCTGAAGTGGTCTATACAGGCTTACGTAACTACATATTGTAATGTGTTGTAGCCAGGGGCGTAGCGAGGCTGACTTTTTAGGTAATCTGGCTGTTGTTTTTTTTAAGTTTTGCTCGCGCCGATGGGAAATGTTGCATAATATTTTTTTTTTCAGTTGCATCTCTTCCAATAGAACAGGTACATCGATTGCTGACTGTCTGAAACTATCAATGCTTAAGCACATGTTTAAAAAAAATATCTCCATGTCTTTGTCAAGACCAGCATTTTCACGTCACTCATTATACTGTAAACTGCCAATGTAAAATAATAAAGTTATCATTAAACGCCCATGACAACAACATTAAGCAACGATGACACCATTAAAACACACTGTGCAAGATACTTTTAATCTATTTTATTATATTAATTTTGGAAAATCTGACGATTATTCTCTTGCTCCATTTAAAAGAAGCAATGAGTAGGTTTGTGATCTTAAAAATGATATCCCATCAAACTAAGCAGATTTAAAGCTGCAGTCCTCCAGGAGCTCTGTAATGTTCGAATGTTTTCGCTACCGTCTAAGGTTGCCTTTTTTTCCGAGCCGGAACCAAATCGTAAACGAAAAAAGGCCCCCAAGAAATCTGGAAAAGGCCGGCTGGTGTCAAGATTTGACATAACACAAGAAACTTTACTTCAAACTATATACTGGATATACGTTTTTTTTATATTTATTATACGCCTTTTTAGACACATTAGAATAACTTAGAAATTATTGTCAAATGAAAACACTCTTGAAATCCTCTTGGATTCGTGTTCATCGGGCAATTATGATAGAATCTCGATGAAATACCAAAAGAAAGTATAATCAGTTTGACTTAACTTCACTGGAACTAACAACGATCCAGTCAGTCAGTTATTGGGGAATGAAAAGCTTTTAAAAAGTCAAAAATTTAGTATTCGGCTTCCAAAGAGCCAAATCTGGCAACTCCGGTAGGGTAACAGGCTCTTGTCGCCGAAAGAAAAAAAAAGTCGTGAAGTGCGCGGAAAGATCTTGCATGAAAAGAAGTAATAAAAGACCGTCAGAATAGGGAAAGCTTAATATTTCTCCCAGACCATTGGCCATTTTTTTTTTGTCCTCTCCATTCATTGCCTTTGAATGCTTTGCATTGTGGCTATGGGAGCGCTGAATCTCCGGGACAGTGTATAGGCTTTCAGATTAATTATTGATGCGGAAAGCCAGTTAACGTTGGCAGAAGCGTATTGCCACGCTTTGTAAATGGCTCACAGGTGAAATAGGACGAAGGGTGACGACTGAACTTTTAGAAAACATTGAGGATTAATTAGATTGTATTAGACAAATAGATAAGATGTTGGTAATCTCAGATTCATAGATTACATAGGCGCTACGCCCTGGTTGTAGGGCACAGAGAATAAAATCCCAGTATTCAGTAAATGCACGTCGCCATGTAAATTTGTATGAAGCATGACGGGGAAATTAAAAGTGACTCTTTATCTTTCTGCATAATCCTGTGCGCTAACATGCCTATAAAACTTCTCGCAAAACGCACGAAATACCGTTTCATACCTCTAATCCTTTCCCTCCCCACTTTTTATTTTGTTTTCAAGCCATTATTAAAATAATTGTACGTAAACATTTGGGACTGGAGATCGCTATTTGAATACCATTTTTAGAGGAATCAGCAAAGCCCTGTCTATCTTATTTTTGTAGATAGTGCACAGCCACTTTCTTATTAAATGAATTCTTAAGTCTGTTTATGATCAATGGTGAGGTTTTACAACACTCCCATGTTTTGAAGTAAATATTAAAGAGTTGTTGTAATGGCATGCATGCGATGCATTCTTAGTTTTAATTTAAAAAGTTCACTTCAGTAAATTTTGCATGTTTATGATCTTTGTAACTATTGAGAGGCACCGCACATTTTGTAATCATATAATTATTTATGTCAATAAAGTGTTGTCATGTAGTCAAAGGCAGTGTTAAAGAGTTGTATGTCTGAAATTGTTATAATGTCATGTTACCTTCATGAGTCTCGGGAGGAACTGGAATTGGAATGGAATTAATCCCCTCTATCAAGGTGGAATTGGGAACTAGGTTTCAATTCCATATTTCATATTGGAATTGGGAGTCAATTCCAAATTTAAGCAGGATCGGAATTGAAATTTATTTCCATTTCTGACGGAATTTGCACAAGCCTGCACCCCATTACAACAGGGTTATTTTTGCATTCCTGATAGTATCTAAAGGAAGCACTGAAGCAGTATTACGGTAACTGATCAATATTTTCTCCAGGTCATATGAGTTGGGGGTGACATCTCCCCTCCCCTTCCCCCTTTCCCTTGTCATAATGTTGTTTTAGTTTGGTTTTTTTTTTNGGGGGGGGGGGGGGGGGGAGGAGAGTAAACTTTATGAGGGATTTTAGGCTTTTCTCTCTAATGCAAACTTTGGAATGTAGGAAAGAAGGTGAGATTTGCGTGCGGTCAGTGTCTTTTTAAAGAAGATTTTAAAATTCGAGAGACCAATCGCGCGATCGCTCCGTCTGGAGAAAGCACTGACATTAAGCTTTTTGTGAATATAGATGTTGACACAGCCAAAGCAGATTATAAACCAGGATAACGAAAGAAGTGATAAAAGAGTGTCCATTGTGAATGTATACAACAGAAATAACGCACCCCATGCTGGTTTTTTTGAAGGATGGATCGTACAGTATAACACGAGCCTCGGAATCATGCATGTGTCATGCAGAACAAAACAAAACAAAACTTAAAATAATGTTACACTAACTGTTTAATGTAGCTTCAGTGATAAGGAGGGCGCTAACATCATCTAACAAAGGGATTTTTTTCCGTAACAAAAGGACTGATCTTCGCCAAAGTTGGTTTTGAGAAAACTGATTGGTTCTATTCGGATATAGCTCTTTGCTATAAAAAAAAAAATTCATGTCTAATTTCTTTTACCTCATCAAGGGCACTCACAGTGTTGCAAAAATATTTTGTCACGCTAATTACATGTTTGCCTAAGTCATTTGTTGGGAGTTTTGAGACATTTAGCGCTTTTAACTTTTTGCTCAAAGCAAAACAATCATGCAAAAAATGTAGTTTAGCGTGTAAAACTGGGTTATAAAAACAAGTAAGTCAAAACTCTACATAATTTGTTTTAATAGGTAAAAGAAGATAATGGAAGATCATAGTAATATTATAAACAACTAATATCTTCAAAAATTGACTTTGGCAAATGTGGAATGAGCGTAACGATTTTGTTGGGAGATGAGCATTGATATGAAGATCACTATTTAAATGTGCAAAAAAAGTGATTTTGGGAGATAACCAACATAAGCCATTTTTGTCGGAAGATGTTGGAGTGGATCATTGTGCAGACTTGTGTCGGCAGTGAGCATCGGTGTCTGAAGCTGGCAAGTGGGACCCCTGACGAAGTCGGAAAATCCCCCATAGAATAGGGCGAACTATATTTAGAACTTCACGGTGACGGACTGGTAACGTTTCGCGGGTGATGGCTTTAGAGGTATGAAGATGCCAATGGCACCTGGCATTTTGATATGCAATTTTAAATAGTCCCTATAAAATCAGAAAACTAGCCATGGGGAGGGGGGAAGGGGTTGGATTTTAATTTCAAAGGCTTAGATAGGTGCAAATACATGTGTAGACTCAGAATAGGTGAGGTCTAGTCACTCAAGTATAAACTTTGTGGTTTTTGCTAGGTGGGTAAGGTTACCCTGTTTACTGGGTGAAAAGGCCTAAAATATTAGGTTGTCTGCTTCACTGCCTAAGTTCTTAAAAGCTAACTGGTTCAGGTGCATTTTTCTTTGTGTCAAAACTTGGAGGAAGAGCTAAACAACATGCTGGGAAAGTATTTTGACACGGCACCCCAGGATGAGTTAATGAGAGGTGTAAAACCTAATATAGCCAACAATTATAAAAAATTAACATCTTCATACCTAGACCAACGACTCAAGCTGCTTTACCTCAGTTTGTAGGGGGCTCAACAAGAAACTAAAACATAATGGTATATTCAAGAAATGTTTCTAAATTTGATATAATCTGTCTCCAGGAAACATATATTCAAAACTTGCCTTCTGTTGAAGAAAGAATGGAAGGGTGAACTAATCTTTACTGAAGGAACAAATAGAAGTATGAGACAAATAATTATTATGCTCAACAGTAAGCTGAACGTCCAAGGCACTAAAGTGTTTTACTCCTCACAGCGCATGCTAGGCATATCTGTTACCATGTAAAGGAAGGAAATTTATATCATTATAAATGTTTATATAAGGACCAGTTTTCAGGAGACAGCAAGTTAAATTCCTAGATACACTCTGCAATATATTACTATACAGAAGTTTGGTGAAAAGGATAACCTGATCATATGTGGTGATTTTAATATGATTATGGATAATGATCTTGATAATATTGCAGGTGACACCCATGATGTAAAACTGACTCAGCGTTTCAATAAAATCATACACGAAGCTGGTCTGGTGGATCTGTGGCGTCTCCTTCATGAGAAAGCAAGGGAATTTACTTGGTCGAGACTAACACCGTTAAATACTGCTCGACGCCTAGACCATTATTTTGCTGTCAGGATTTGATTCCATTTCTTACCAGTGCAGAACATATCATTATCATATGTAGGGGTCATAAAGCAGTCAGTATTAACCTCAGTAACAAAAACTTTAAACGAGGACCGACAGCATGGAAATTTAACAACTCCTTACTGAAGGATAAGGAGTTTGTAACATTATAATGAATGACTCAATAGATGAGCTCATCAAAAAGAACCCAGAAACGAATGCACAAATGAAATAGGAATTATTAAAAACTGAAATTAAAGCTATAAGTATGAGTTACTCAATAAAGAAGTCTTCTTTGAGGAAAGACCTGGACCAGGAACTTGATAAAAAGTTAGAAAAAACTGATTCACAGCTGTCCAAGGGCCCGGGTAATGAGGAGCTCCAACACTCATTTCAAAAGATTAAAATGGAACTAGAGATTCACACTCTGCATAAAGCCAAAGGGGCACAGATAAGATCAAGGGCCAAATGGATCTCAAAGAGGAGAAAAACAAAATATTTTTCTGAATCTTGAAAAAACTAGAGGTAACATGAATACTATTTTTGAATTGAAAGATGAAAACAAGAGACCTATTCTCAAGCCTTTAGTTGTTTTTCAGAGGGTAAAACAGTTCTATGAAAATTTGTATAAAAATGATACTTCAGTAGTAGGTGAAGAAGTTAAGATGCATAACTATATGGAAAATATGGAATTTCCGACATTAAGTCAAGAGGATCAAGAGGCATGTGAAATGGAAATAACCATAGAAGTGCTACGTGCTGCACTGGACAAACTCAACAATGATTCGGCACCTGGACATGATGGCATAACGACACCATTCTACGGGTTCTTTTGGCCAAAAATTAAGAAAGTCTTGTTTGAAAGTCTAGTTCAATCCATTCAGTTGGGAGAACTCTCGTGCTCTCAAAGGCGGGGTATTATAACTCTTCTTCACAAAGGTAATAATTTAGAACGAGGGGAACTTGGAACTGACGGCCCATTACCTTAACAAGTTTCAAGTTTATTGTTTATTAGGCCATAGGCCAAACACAACTTTACACTTCATTAACACAAAATGCAACAACATAAAACAGGAAAAAAATGCAACCATGACATAAAAACCCATCATGAAGCCACAATCCCACCATGTACAGCAAATCTTTCAGCCATAACATACTCAATGCCTTCCAGTCAATAACCTCCCCCCTCCCCTTTCCCAGCAATACCACCCACTACACAGTCTGTTATCTAATACACCACCCATTATGGCATCCAAAATGAACTGTCAATTAATTTTACCAAGGTTTCATAATAACCTCGAGAATTTTTAAAACATCAGAATCAACGTCAACACACAAAACTATCACAACTCAGATCTCAATGTGCCACTCTATACTTTTCACCTAATGCCACAATCTGTCTGCCTAACAACTTTGTCTGTCCCTCTCTTTCCCCCCCCCCCNTATCTCTCCCTGATTACCCATCACAAGTAGTATAGCTGACTTTTTAATTCTGTTTAAGAAGCCAAAAAATATGTTTCACAAAAACTCATTCTCTACAAGGATTTATCGTAATCTCTCAGTATGTTATAGCATAAAATAGATACTTTACTAACTGCGTCAATGTTTTGATCATTCAACATCCTTACGAATTTAAACATACTTGGTTTTATCTTCATATACCATGGCAGATATTTTTTTCCTAGCCGTTGGAAAACGTGGGCAGTTGACTATACAGGGATATTCGTCTTCCACTTCACAACAGTCTGGACAAATTCGTTTCTTGTACTCTACTTTGATTCTACCCCATTTTCCTCTCTCTGACAAGAAGCAATGGGAAGTTGGGAACCAAGTCTGATTTTTGTAAAGGTTACTCTGACCATTTTACAGCTTGAAATATGTCGAGGTAATTTTCATATCCAAATTCAAGTTTTAAATACCTAAACTACTCTATTCTCGCTGCATTTTTCTACTTGACTGTGCCAATTCTGTTGATAATACCGATTACAAAATATTTTCCAAACTACTTGCTAGTTGTTTGCAAGGAGTCATCAATACTTTAATACATGATAACCAAACAGGATTGATGAAAGGTAGATCTATTGCAGAAACAATAAGAATACTGGATGATAGCATTTTTTTCTGTACGGATTACAAAGACTTCAGGAATGGTTATCTCCTTTGATTTTTGTAAGGCCTTCGATTCACTGGAAAAACAGTCAATTTTTAACACACTGAAACTTTTTAAATTTGGGGATACATTTATCAAGTATATTAATACTATTTTAAAAAGCTCAGAATGTTGTGTCAGAAATGGGGAATGGTACTCAGAATGGTTTCAGACAGCACGAGGCATTATACAGGGGTGCTGTATCAGCCCTCTACTGTTTATTCTGGTGGTTGAGTTAATTGTTATAAAAATACGTAATAATAGGAATATTAAAGGACTGCAACACTGAGGGGGCGAGACACATTTTTAGTAATGCAACTTTCCCTAAAATTTTACAATATGCAGATGATGTCATGCTTCTTCTGTCAGACATAGACAGTCTGAGATAATCACTGAAAGATATTGAGATCTTTGGAAATTTCACTGGTCTGAGACTAAACATAATGAAATGTAAAGGACTTTGGTTAGGGGAGAGGCAAGAAGGAGTGACAGACACACTAGGAATATCATGGCTTAAACCAAAGAGAGAACATAAAAATATTGGGCATATTACTTTGCTTTCATCATCGCGCTTTTTTTTTCTTCAACTTTTAAAAAAAATGTATTCTCATTCTTTTTGCTCCTGCATCGATCGTACTATCGACCGTACCAAATTTGGACATGCTTTATAAACACATTATAAGCTAGCCTACTATGTTAACTGAAAAAATGAAAATGCAATTCTAAATCATTATCCCTGTGACACACAATGGAATCTGACAAGAACTATCCGCCATAGTAGGCCAACAGGATATTCATTATTCTAAATCCAGTATATGAAATATATTATTTAACATTCCATATTTTAACTTACTAATACACAATCTGGCTGCTAGTAGTATGTGGTTGATATCGTTCAGTATATCCTGTGTAGCCTCTGGACAATCTTCCTTAAGTATCCCAAATAGTTTTTGTTGCTCCTGTAATCTAATCCTTACATTAAAAAAAAGTAAGTATCGGTTGAGAGATATGGTTCCAAAATCCACTGAGTCTATTACAGTGAACAAAAAAAATGTTCAATAAAATCCTTCGTATCACAAGTGTCGCAGTTCTATGTTTCTTTAATTTTCATTCGCTTTAACAAGATATTTGTAGGATACATGTTATGCATGATTTTAAAATGGAGAAGACGAAGTCTACTTTCTTTTGTTGCCATCTTTGCCACTGGAAAGTATACTGAAGGATCAATGTTAAGTTTAAGTTTCCAAAAGGCTACCCCACAAATTTGTGAATTTTCTGTTTCAACGATATAATTTCTGATTTCCCTGTTGGACCTTTCAAGAAATGTTCGAATATGTTGTTTTTGAGTTGTTTCTGTTCTGACCTCATGAAGTAGTTCTTCCCACGCGTAGGTATAGAATTAATAAAGGCATTGTAATCAAAGATGAACGACGCATTCTTACCAACTTTCTCCTCTACTTTTGTGATGCTAATAAGGCACTAGGTCTGCTAATTTACCCACCTACCACTTCTCCCACTCATTAGAGTTGCATCTCTCTTTACACTTTACGGCAAGCAAAACAGCAGTCTGCTCTAATTAAAAAGGAGGCTGATGATTCCGAGAAGAAATTCTAGATCTGGCAGTCACTGGTGCATTTATATTGAAATCGAAACCATGTTATTGACATTATTATAAGACACGTTCTGTAGGAGGATCTTTGCAAACCTTATTTTACAAGCCCAAATATAGATGTGGCTAGAACCAAATACACGTAGCGAGCTTTCATTACTTGATGAAATTAATTCATAGCAAGCTTTCACCTGGCGTGACATCGGGCAGTGCACATACCGTATGAAACCAAGAAGAATGGACACAGCATGTGTGAGGCGGTCAATGATAAGGAGGAATCTAAGTGCAGAATATGTAACAATGATTTTCATTGGTTCATATTCTTTCATTTCCTTGTTCACTTTTAAGCACAACTTCCGAAAGACAGGTCTATTAAAGCCAGACGAGAATTATGTTCTTTCAGGAAAGTCGCGTCGTCCTACAGACCATGTCAAATCATGATACCCTGTTACTCAAATAAAACAGTGTTTCAAGTGTCTGTCAACATGATATAACGCCTCTGCCTGCCCCAGACAACCTACGGGGTGACGTTCTGCAAAGTCCGAATTCTTACACCCACTGAGCGCGGGAGAGTGAGGTTGAGGAAACTAATATCTGCATAATGTTTTTGAGGTTGATGAAACTAATATCTGCATAATGTTTTTGAGGTTGAGGAAATCATTAAAGGCATAATATTTATGAAAATGTTTTCATGTCTCGGGAATGCCAATCTAAAAAATGATATTGAGATCCATACATTCAATATTTGACTGCAGATGATTGCACACGAATGGTTCTTCGTCAAAATGCAGATTTCTTATCGATAAGGAGTGAACAGTCGCCAGCGTGATTAAGATTCTTGATTTAGGGCTTTACTTCAGTTTAAGTCCCAACCGACAGAGTGGAACCAGTGGGAGGTTAATCAGCCGGGAGCTGCAGTAGTTCCTCTTTCCACTCCCATATGAAAATAAAAGAGGAGAGGAGAGGAGAGAGAGAGAGAGAGAGAGAGAGAGAGAGAGAGAGAGACACGTAGGAGACTGAGATCTCTGTGAGTCTCCATGTGAACCATTTTGTTTTTCTTCAGCGTGTTTATGGCAGCTGTGAAATGGAGGACTTCTGTATCTATTCAGTGATTTTACCTACTCTTCGTCAAAGCTTGCTTCGTATCCACCGTCTTCTGTCATGAACCGGTCTTTCTTAGAGTCGATACCTCATCCACGTAGCCACAGGTACACACGTCTTGATTGAACAGTTACATTGAAAGGTCCATTGCCCTATGTCTAAATACCTTATTGCCATGATCCTCTTGCAAACATTGATATTTTAAACACTTGTGTCTGCCTACACAACTCAGTAGCGTTCCACAGACTGGTTCGCATACACTGATTTTGTATCAGTGAAAATGGGTTTTTGACATCAAGCTGGTAAAAGGCATGGAAAACATAATGATTTGCCTGAAGGCTGTCACAGGTCAGAAATTTGGGGCGCAAGCTAATTAATATATTGGCGTCTAGAACAGTTATTCAAGCACAATAGGAATGTTTGAGAGCGGGTGTGGAGTGGGGAAAGGTATGGAGGAGCTCCGAACGTGTTTACAATATACAGTATTTGTAAAACCTATATAAGCTGTAACCATGACAGGAAGAAGGTGTCACTTGAAATAGCATGCAATGGCAGCTGAGGACGAAATGGGGAAAATAGTCCTATTTTTTTCTAAAGGACAGTGTATTAATTATTTAACAGCTCTGCATTTTACTCAGCTGAAAGAAAATTGCCCATTCTTGCAATCCAGTGGCCTCGCTGGGGGTATAGTAGTTGATAGATAATGTACACGACATGGTTGCTAGTTTCAGTGGAACGGGAAGACAAGTAAATATACAACACATTAATAAATCGAGACATTTTGAGCTTGAATTGTGGCTCGGGTG
>JAWQUT010000039.1:361222-429622 GCA_033807755.1 Ellobium chinense | reverse complement strand
TACCGCTAGTGAGACTGTCTAGTGTCAAGGTCAGGTCGACCGTATGGTACGTTAAGTAAACACAGTATTAGCCGTCCCGAAGGTTCGGGTAGGATGCTTCGAGTGAACGCAGTATTAGCCTTCTCGAGGGTTCGAGTGGGGCCGCGATCGGAATGTTTTGATTCTAATTAGTCTAGAAGTTGCTGCTCGTACGCTCTAGACTGGCATATTTGTTTGGGCGCATCATATGATGATGACGTCGATTTATTCTAGAATTTCTACTGAAATTATTATAAAAGGCACGAGAGTGAGAGAGTTGAGAGAGTTGGCTGTTATGGTCTGTGCATTGTGAATTATTTGAGAGTTGGCTGGTATGGTCTGTGCTTTGTGACTTATTTGCTGGATACGCCTTATTACCAATAAAGAAGTATCTTGTTTCCTGCACAGCGTCTTGGTTTGTGAATTAAAGTAGCAACGTCAGTGGCGTTTCTAACACTACACGCCAATACTGATTGACACTTGCTCGCTACAGGGAGGAAGGTGAGCTTAGTCTGATAATTTTTCAGATGTTACATATTACAGTAGTTGAAGGAAGTGTGTCACCAGGGGTTTTACCAAATTACTGTAAATGATCAATTTTGAGAAGGAGGGCCGAAAAAACCTACACTAGAAAATTTCCGTCCTTGCCGGGGATCGAACCAGGGTCTCTCAGCTTGCAAGTCTGACCGTGTTACCAACTACACTACAGGAACGCTAACTTCACAGCGATTTAATTCTTAAATACCTGCTGCCTGAATCGGTACCTAACTTCCACGTGCGAACCTAGTGTTCACCCGTGACCCTAACACACTTCCCGACTGCTCACAATAGGCTAGGGCGGGCAGCGTGAGACGTTTTCCCCGACGTCGTAAAGAGGAAGCTTGCCCCAGGAGGTACGCCTGCCTTGCACATCTGCCCTAGGTACTGGAGATGGCGGCGTAGAGGACCTATAGAGTGGGAACACCTTTCCCTGAGTTACGTACTACTAATTCTATTTCCTACACGGAATCATATCATCAGCTTGTCTTGTAGCTGGGTTAAGAGCATGGAGGCTCTGAATATATGTTACAGCTTATCTTATAAGTTTCGTTAAGAGCATGGAAGCTCTGGATATATATTATAACTTGTCTTATAAGCTTCGTGAGCAAGGAATGCTCTGGGTAAAACATGTACAGTATTATTATAAGCTTGTCACTGAAGCTTAGATTATATGATCCTGAGTGGACGGGGCTAAGTCTTGAAACCCAGTGTTGTATTAACTCGACATTATAGCAGTCGTAGGACGACTCTAAATAATATTATATGTATGTAATTTATTTTTGTTATTAAATATGAGCCTGAGAGGCGAGGTTCATGTCGTGATGGGATGTCTGGGCGAGTGAATGTTAATGTCTGTTTGTGCGCGTCCTGTCTTCTGTGAGTTTTTGGGCCGTCTTGTGTGTTTTCGTATTTGTCCGCGTTTCTGTCCAGGTTACTAGTCCAGTAACCTGTGACAGAGATCCTATCCTGAGGAATAGGTTTTAGGACTCTCAGAAACAAAACATTATGTCGATTTATAAACATCTTCAATCCCCTACTGTTCCAGAATAGGGGGGATAACGGAGTTTATATATGGCTTGACTAGGCTTGTGTAAGTCATAAATTAGGGGGAAAAATGCCGATAAAGTAAAGTTATAAAAGTGACGTCACCGAAAAAAAATTCTCCAAGAAATATGTTGGTGTAGAATAATTGACACTATTTCACTCTTGCGTTAAATTCATGCGCCTTTTTTTTTTTTTTTCTTTCAAGCAGCATAGCCTAACCCTGATATCTGCAGTTATCTATGGAGTGTTTAGGCTTTTCCCGTTTGAACCACTTTGGATTGTTAGACACTGCATATTATGTAGGCCTAATGAACACTGAATTGCACACTTAAACTGTCAACGTGCTTAAACCTATTTTATGGCAGCCAATGCCGGCAAATGTTAATACAGAGCGTGCCGCAAAAATGGAATTTCGCGAACGCATAAAACAACAACAAAAAAAAGGTTAGTTTTTGAAAATCTGGGGCCGTATGCATTCATATTTTAATGGGACGGTACAAAGACATAATAAATACTACTAACAATGATAGTAATACAGTATATTATGTATTCTAACCTCTTTGGGAAGGTACAGTAAACTCGCACAAAAAATTTCCACTTTAAAGTTTACCAGGGAAAGAAATGAGGAAGTGCAAATGTCAGTGCAGAGCAGCAGAAAGCGAGGTGTGGTGTATTGCTATTGTCGTCTTCCCTCTTACTGCCAACCTATTATTAAAGCGAGTCTTGCCAGACTTCTCATTTGCAAAGTCATGAACTGAGATTGTGAAGTGTGGATTTTAGGCTTAAGGTAGAATTGAAATACAGTGATAAACGCAGTCAACATCTACCTAGAGTTGTCGGTACGGAATCTTGAATTAATATTGTAAATTGTAGCTTTTGGGATTTACGAAGGATATGAAATTTCATAAAGCGAACAGTTATTATTAACCCCAGTCTTGCCAGACTTGTCGTTAGCGGAATCATAAACTGAGATTGTGAAGTGTGGATTCTAGGGCTTTACCTGGAATTAGTGTATTATATTGATAACTGTAATAATTTGATAAATAAACCTCAAAATGTTATTTGCAGTAAACATCTACCCAGAGTTGTTGGTACGGAAACTTGAATCGATATTGTAAAGTGTAGCTTTTGGGATTTACGAAGAATCTGAACCTGTCCGACCTTCATAAAGCGAACAGTTATTCTTACCCCAGTCTTGCCAGACTTCATAAACTGAGATTGTATAAAGTATGGATTCTAGGGTTTTATGTAGAATTAAAATATTATATTGATAACCGTAATATTTTGATAAGACTCAAAATGTTATTTGCAGCCAACATCTACCCAGAGTTGTCGGTACGGAATCTTGAATTGATATTGTAAATTGTAGCTTTTGGGATTTACGAAGGATCTGAAACTTCATAAAGCGAACAGTTATTATTCACCCCAGTTTTGCCAGACTTGTCATTAACGGAGTCATAAACTGAGATTGTAAAGTATGGATTCTAGGGTTTTACGTAGAATTAGAATACAGTATTATATTGATAACCATAATATTTTGGCAAGCCTCAAAATGTTATTTGCAGTCAACATCTACCCAAAGTTATCGGTACGGAATCTTGAATTGATATTGTAAATTGTAGCTTTTGGGGCGAACAGTTATTATTAACCCAGTCTTGCCAGACTTGTCATTAACGAAGTCATAAACTGAGATTGTGAAGTATGGATTCTAGGGCTTTACGTAGAATTAGAATACATCTACCCAGAGTTGTCAGTACGGAGTCTCAAACTGATATTGTAAATTGTGTAGCATCTGGGGTTTACGAGGGATCCAAGAAATATCCAACATTTTTTTATAAAGCCAAAAAGTATTAACCCCCCTCTGAACAGACATGTCTAAAATTTGATCATGGCAACATTTTAATACATTAAGAAATGTTAACTATAGACTAGCCTGAATTGTCATTCAACCATGAACCGAAATTGCTAATCCCAGACTTTTTTGTTCACTGCGTAATGAATAAAATCCATTGCAATGAATGGTTTGTGAAGAGTTTAGATCTACACAGAGTTGTCATTAAATTTTAGAATCTTCAATCACTCAAGCCCAGTGATGGCAATTATGAAAATACGATGTAATTTTGGTGATCAGTGTTTCTGTAATGATTTCTACACTAACACTAGTTGTTACTAAACGCGTAAGTCTTAGTTTCTGATAAAGCCCTGAAAGCACAAACCGCCTAACTCTAGGCGGTGGGAACAAAACGTCTAAGTCATCCCATAGAACAGCCTCTGGCATCAGCTCAAACCGTCCAACTCGGCAGACGGCGCAAAACGGCTAACTCGGTTTCAATTTTAAGCAGCACAAACCGTCTATGTCCAATTACAAACAAACCATTAATAAACTGATGATTTTTAATTTCTTTCACTTACATGCCTTTAGATCCAATGAAAGAAGCCGTTTTAATCAATAATCGGTTTTTTCTTTCTCCTGTAAAATTTACTTTTGTAGACATAAACGGTTTGTGCCCTACACCATCATGTTTTATTGAGTGATGTCTAGTGCGGTTTTCCCTTGTCAGTGATGCTGCAATGATGGGCATTACTCGCTGGATCACAAAGATCTTACTGTGTGGACTTTCTATAAATGACAAATTTCATGCTCACTAATCACAAATTTCTCCAGCGTGGCTAAGGCAGACTTGAAATATGGTATCATTATGCATCACTGATGTTGGATAAGTTTCATCTTCATATGATTTTAAGAATTTAAAAAAAAAATTCTTTTCTTTAAGATGTTGCCTCAATATCTAAGCAGGCCTACTCATATATGAGCCTTTCCTAAAAGTTCGTCCTTCACAGATACCATACTCTTTACAGGTGATTTCATAGAGACAGGACACGGAAAATCAAACATATTTGGTATAATTGGATACTGCGAAGGTCACAGGTAAACCAGTAGAAAACTTACATAGTTGGGGAAAGTAGTATTCAATTTGTTTAAGAAAATGTTGCTTTTTTTTGTTTTTGTTTTTTTCAAGCAGCTCAAGGGGGACATTTTTTGGAAGGGTGATTTGATGCCAGTTGCAAGACACTGTAATACACGTGGCTAAACGGTTGTGATTTGTCACATAACAGGGAGGGTTCAACGGATATTTTGACACTGGTTTGGGTCATTAATCCAAGGTGTAACCAGCGTGGGGGTCACTTTAAATTTAACCGACCGGATATAACGCTTGTCCGGAAAATATACTGTACTACTTCACGTTCGTCCATAGTGCAGGCGTATGAAAGGATCAGAGGAAAAAAATGCATTGCTTTTACGAAGTCAAGATGTTTACAAGGAGTTTTCAGTACAGCAAAGGCATACTTTGGGGCAGAAAATCGCGGAAAACGATGCTTTACCAGTGATGTCTGTTGTGAGATCGTTATGTCCGTAATAATACGCGTTAAATTTCGATACTCAAATTGCCTGGTCATCAAAACCCGTTTGTTGAAATGGAAGTAAATACGGCATATGTTGAAATGATGGCATCCCATGAGACTACGACTCCACCCTGGTCGTCAAGATGTAAGTATTTCTCTATCGTGAATGATTTACGAAACATTATGTCCGTAAGAAATTGTGTGAAACGTTATATCCGGCACACATTTTGTGTAATTTTCATGGTTCTGCAGACGCCAACTGGTCTCTTGTGCATTTTCTGTGGCATAAGCAGCCACACACTTCTCTTTGTTGTGCTCCATGTGACTGAGAAGCCAATTGGTGTTCAACTGGGGAAGAAAATAATGGAAATTCACGACACAGTCTTTGTCGTGAACGTCATGTCCACCTTTGTGCCCTTGTTGTGAACATTATGTCCGCATTTGTGCGTTTGTTGTGAATGTTATGTCCATCTGGATCAAAGTGAGCTTATCATAGTTAAAGCCAAAGTCTATATAAATCTGTAAATTTTAAATTCAGGAGTATGGCTTCATATCAAGTCAATATAATCAGAGGTATAGATAGACTACATCTAGCTTTAAATATTCAGTCGGTACGGAGGGAATTCTGGACTTCGGCTGAGTTTCAGACGCCTGATTTTTTGGTGTCCGGACTGCCTGCTGGGAGAAGGGAGCGGCATGTCTTTGAAGTTTTCTCCGCCGGCGATAAAATGCCGGTTTACAAACTTACCGAAAATGACATCCTAGCATAAAAATATCAAATTCGGAATCAGCATATCAAAATTAACGAAATGACTCGCGAGTAATTTGTTTTATTACTTTATTTAAGTTTTAAAAAAGTGTCAATTTCTTTCATAGTGTAGGCCTTGGCCTAATTTTGTTTTCTTGTGTTGACATTGATGGCCAGTGTCATTGTCTCGGTATACGTCTAGCGAAGTTTTGTGCACGTGCTGTCTTTATATTGTAGACCTTTCTGTTCTATTATGTATGGCGACGTGGTGCAAAGATTCAGGTCTTCAGTTCATCGAAATCTATCGTTCTACTGAATGTTTATGGAACATTAAATCAAAAGACTACAGCAATAAGTTTTCAAGAAAAAAAACCCACTATGAAAAACTTGTTGATTGTAAACTGTTTATAGCGGCTCGCATCACTGTTGATTGGTTAGCAGTCAATGGCGAGACGAGAGACAACAAATGAAAAGACATCTCTTCGTCCATGCTCATGAAATTGTTGAAGTCCTCGGAAAATGCTCCTATCTCCTCCAAAATATTTGTGTGTGAAAGCTCACACCTCTTTAAAGCCAGTTTTTATGTTGTTGTTTATTTTTCACATACGACTTTGTTTTCGTGTTCTTTTAATTTTCAAAATAACAAATTGCTAAGCTATCTTGATCCCGAAGTGTTGTGTCAGTCATCATGGCTTCGTTTGGCGGGAAATTATTTGTGTGCTTCAGTTGGACTGTTGCTTCTAATACACGTAGTCTAGTTTTTACGACGGGCTGCAGGCTGACTGCAGTCAAAAAGTTCTTCCGTACCGACTGTATGTGTAATAATACCCCAGTGATGTTTTCGGTGTCCTTACATTTTGGGGCTTGTGAACAGAAATGCCAAAAGTAAATAAATTATTTTTCAAGGATTCCATTGTAGGCATAAGACAGCAATCTAGTCAACCTTGAAACTGAATCCTTTTTGCCATTCACCTTTCAAATCCCTCCTCAAATTGGGTGGCCCAGCATTTTTGGCTAAATTTCATCCTTGTTCCATGATCCTGTTAATTTATTAATAACAGAAATTATTTTTTTTCAGCGCTGTTTTTATTAATGTAATGTTATTTTATCCCCATTTGGCCACTCAAAACTTTAGGTTGTGATGAAAGACCCTGCTTCAAGACGCAAGAAGTAAAAACAGAGTACCAGGCTCACTTCAGAAACAGAAATTCCACTGATGAGCAGTTCAGGAAGGGAGAGCGTACTGAAAGGGAAAAGGCTGCTCGAGCAAAATAGGATGATGAGAGCAAAGAAAGACACAGACAACGGTGCAGGGTGAATCAGAAGAAGAATTGCATATTAAGTTAATTAAGTTACTGGCCATGACCAGTTTTAGAATTTGTGTTTAAAACAAATCAAGAATACTTGAGTTTGAGGCATAACTTAGAAGTTATAATAAAACATGGGTAAACATTGTTAACACAGTAATTACCCCAAACTCTCCATTTTGTTGTGAAAGTTGGTTGTATGTATAATAAATGATAGCAGCTAGTTGGTTGTATCCACTGCTGTTCTAATAAACTTCTTGTATGTAGTTGAACTAATTTCTTGTTTTCAATGGGGGGTTTTGTCGTGAGAGTTATATCCATAAGACTGTTTTTCAAAGCTCATTTTAATGCATATTTGCACTGACAGACCAAAATTTTTGCTGCAGTATGTGAATGGTCTTGATGTAATTATGTATGATTAAAGCTGCTCTCACAAGTATTTGGGTTAGTAAGAAAATGCGTATGCTATTCTGTCTTATGGATATAACTCTCACGACATAAATGTCTCACATATATGAATGTTTTCATCTTGAACAATGTTCTGTGTGTTTACATTATTATGTTTATGCCCTGAATGCTTGTGGGATTTGCCTGGAATTAAGAATTCCCGTTATTTTGATCTCAAGTGAGACACTTGTGTCATGAGAGTTATATCCGCAAGATTGTGACACCTCACTAATAAAGGCCCATTATCTCATCAATGACTGTTTCACTTTCCTGGACAGTATTATTTTCTGAAAATACATAAGAAACGTTAATGAAACGCAGTGATTTTGCTATTATTTTCTAATTTTGAAATTATGTGTGTCTTGTCCCCCTTTCACTGCTGAGGTTTTAGGAAAAGCTTATATAGTAAGTATGTGCAGGTATATAAAGATAATTTGTTTTAAATTAAATATAAATAATGTCACATACACAGCTTCATTTTTTTATTCTACAATTTCATTATCCAGATGGACGATAAAGATGATTACTCATACACTACTTTCTATGGACAAGCACATACAGCTGTACATACTTATCAGACTCAGGTTCCAATGTTCTAATGCTGCAATCCAATGTTACTCATGCAGAAAATGAAGTCCCATAGCCACTCTTTTCAAACACCCAGACCGCATCCTTGCACAAATTTACACAACAGAATATGGCTGTCAGTTTTTCAAACTTTAATGAAATATTTTCACATTAACTTAAACAGGGCCCAGCTTATGCAGCATCAGCGATGGTCACTTCAACTTCCACACCTGGTTCAATGCTGATGGAAGTCTGGACAAAAGTTAAGGAAAAGACAAAGGCAATGATCACAAAATTAAAGCAAAACAGTGGAGCATACCAAATATGGACATGCTTAGTATGTAAACACAGAAACTGATTACAGTCTTTTTGGTCTCAAATTTCTTCTCTAAGGATATATGTACAGTTAACACATCTTTATGTTAACAAGTACACTACTGGTTGGTCCCAAGGTGTGCACATTATCATACTGCAGTGTAGCCTACATCAATGATAACACCCTCTTTTCATAAAATTCTCTGAACTTACTGCCACTTCACGCACATTTTATCTATTACAATTATTTACCGATGATAAAATGAAAACATCTGTAATTGCAAAAATAAATAACATGACGCAGAGAAAAAAAGGTGAAGACAAGTACTGTAATAATGACGCAAAAAAGAAAAAGGGACATAATTGAATTAATTTTTTTTTGTGTGAATAATACAGTTTTTCCATCCGAGAAGTTTCTTGGGCCAGTGTCTCACAGCTTTCTCAAAGTGACAACATATCAGAGACTTTCCTAAACAGTGCTTATGATTACCATATGGCAGCACCCATTGCCCATGCAGTAAAGGCTTATGACAATATCGCTCAGGTTACAGCAGCTTCACATACTGTACTTCTATCAGACAACGTATTTTTCAGCTCTCAATTTTCAATAAGGCTTTGGTCATTCAAAATTCAGATGTTAAAGCTTGACCGCGCAAGTCAGTCAAAGTTTTCTGCAATTTTATTATTGCCTCAGCACAGCATAGTTGTTTTATACATCTGCCACTCACACTGACATTCACAAAGACATGTTACCACCACCTATCCAGAGAACACTGGAGAGATGCCTGGCTTTCTGCCTTAGCCCCCATTGACATAAACTTATGGCAAAAGCGCAGATAGCGGAAAATTTTATGGGTTTAAACGATGTGATTGTGATAGATACATGTAGATCTATACCTATTATAAAACATTTCTGAATCACCTACTACCACTATTTTTCTTTGCACTGTATTTTTCATCCTTGACAATTCAGTCCCCACTCAAGCACCCTCTCATCCCAACCTGCACTAAGCCAGACAAAGGCTTGTTATTATTTATTAAAAATGGATATGAGATCCTCTGTGAATGTGATGCATATTACTGCCATGACTAGACTAAACCGGACTCCTTATTTTTTCCATATCATGGAAAGCTTGACCACGCAAGTCCCTTCACTTTCAAGGTTTTTCAAAGTATAGTTAATATGAAAATATTTAACTGGTTCCATGAAATTTCCTATTTCGAGTGTTCCAGCATATGATCTATCAAATAATGATGGCCAAAACTAATTCTGACTGTAGTTAGATAAAGATAGACACAAAAATCCTTGCAGCTTGTCTTCAGTTGTCCAGAAGTTCCAAACTGGACTCCAATCTGGGACCTTCACTTATTCCTACCTCAAATTTGTTTGTTCTACATAACCACTCTGCATATCTTCACACATAGTTATTCGAAAAATGTGTTCAGGCAAAGTGAAAATGCATGTATACAACAGAGTTTACTTAACATAACAGTGTTTGACCTGATATTTTGGTTAACTAGTATGAAAGGAAAAACAACCGTGGAAAGGCCCTCTTGATATACTCTCAATAACCTCATCACGAGTTTCAGGAAAAACTGACAACTGTTGTACCACTGAAGGTTTGTGACACCTATTAGAAGGGCAAATCACTCATAGTGTACAACCCAATTAATCCGCTAATATATAAAATCCCCCTTTTTTGGGGCCCTGCCAGCCAGTGTTTGGGTGTAGAAATGTGTAAAATGACCTGTGATCTAAATAGAGCATCCAATTTTAAAGTTGCAGGTACAATTTGAGCCTTCTAGATAAAAAAATAAAATGTGTAGGCCTATGTATTCGCACGCGGTCAAAACCAGCCAAATGAAAAATTGGGGACCAAATCAGAATTTGAGGTGACCTTTATCAAAAGACATTTGTGAAAAATTTTGGGTGTTGACCCCCCCCTTTTTCTTCCCGTTAAAAGATCGGGCAAAACCTCCATGGAAGAAATTTCCCCAAATCACAGTGGTATATTTAGAATAACACAAAATGTTAATTGGGCCAAAAGAAGAAAAAACAATAGGTGTCAAAGACCTGAAAGGAGAAAATGAAAAGAAAGACCACTGCTGTCATAATTCTCCCTTCCTTTGTCCACTGGTGGCTGAATGCGTGGAAATTACGATAAACATTGTTTGAGTCAAAGATGATGACAACATACAGCGATCCCTGACAACTCGCAGTACAGGGGCACAACATACCATTGTCTATATTTGCAACCATTTTAAAAGCCTTTCTTTTTTTTAAATGGATAGCGCAAAACTTGCTTGACCCATTAAGATGTGGCAACTCTCTTCAATTCTGTAATATCAGAACTCCGCTGCATTCACAATACTTTAATGTAAACCAAAAAAAGGAAGATTATAATGCTGAAAGGATACAATCTGCTTGACGATCTCAGATGGGCTGTGCAAGTCAATGATGCGCTTATGGATCCTCATCTGGTACCTGTCCCATGTTTTTGAACCCTCACCACAAGGAGTTTTACGGGTAGTGATGCGCAGAATCTTGGTGGGCATACGCACTGGTCCCTTTACTTTCAAGTTTTTCTCTTTGGCTCCCTTGATAAGGTCAGCACAAACTGTAAAGAAGGAAAATATCATGAAAGACAGGAAACAGAGAAATGGTGTGTGAAGCATACAGTAGTGGAAAAATAAATTTGGTGTTTGTAACATGTCATCCATAACTAGCAACTCTGGTGTCTCAAGACTAAATTCCCAGTATCTACAGAGTTACTGTAAGTGAATTTTTGATCCCATACAGCTTCTAGTCTATTTATTACAATGCTACCAAGAGCCAGCTGCCAAAACTGCTGAAAATCTGGTAGATGCCACATGCCATTATGGATCCTGAGCAATGTATATACTTATATTCACTGACTACTAATTGTGCAGACAAACAATGTAGGTGCATGGTTGTTTAGACTTGGTGGGTGGCAAAACCACTGGGAAATGTGGACTAGTTCAAAACTCTGGATTACAGTGGAACAGTGGACTCATGACAGCACTGTTATACCAGGAAATAATATTACGATATGATCTCACCCTTTTCCAGGCTCTTAACAACCCTGCTTGTGAGTGTGATGCGGATCCTGTGGATGGGTGCCTCCTCTGCTGGAGCCTTCATGGAACCATCTTTGCTGAAAGTGGAATCTCTCATCGACTATAATTTGAGAAGAGAAAGAAAAACCAATAAAAACCTGCAAGTATCGGTCAGTGTGACGGCTAAAGTACTGACCAAAAGATGCTAATCTTTCAGATTCACTGCATAGTTACCAACTGCTGAAGCCTTTCACTCACTGAAACTAGTGAAACTCAGCAGAGGGGTGGAATCAGGAATGGTCTCGAACTTAAAGTGCGACTAAAGTGCTAGAAAAAAATGTGATTTCCGACAGTTTTTATATTTTCAATATCAAGGTTTAGATCAAAAGTCATCATTTTTGCTAAAAAATAATATTTCGAAATTAATTTTACAACTTTTAACCTATTCTTAAATTGTAAGAAAAAAAACATACCGGAAACGTCACGTCAGCGCGGTGTTTTCGATCGAGAACAATGGCAAATACGGTCGAGCCGTATCAGTTCGAGCCCCTGCGCCGAAAAACAGATGACGAGGATATAATTGAGGAGAAGACTATTGGACCATCAGTTCAGGAATGGTAAGCAAGCATTCTGTCACAGTTTAGCGCACAACAATAACCCATTGTTTCCACGTGGGAGCGAGCCCTACTGAGTGCAGCGCTACGCGTAATAGCCTTGAGCCCGACGCGTAATAGCCTTCAGGCGTGTACACAGTGTTGGTGACGTCACGTATTTCTGGCGAGGCGAGCAGCGGTAACGCTAACACAGTAGGGCATGGGCATGTGTTATTCTTTGTGATTTCTTCGAAACGCGTTAGATTTGATGGGTTTGAGAAGGTCAGTAGGAAGTTTGAATCACTGAGTGATGCATGTTAAAATAGTAATTTCACAGGATTCTGTGCACTACCCATAAAAGTACTTTAGTCGCACTTTAAGTGGGAATGGGGCCACTTTCAGCTAAAATTAGATCTAGACTAGCAGGCTACAGCAAGTGGTGTCCGCACATCTAAGCCTAGATTTTCCTTAAAGCTATAGCAGGTCTACCAAAATCTGTATTTGCAGGGACAGAGTTAAAATACATATGTGCTGATTGAAGGCGAAGGTGTTTTCTTTCTAGAGTACCAACAAAATAATCCAAAAGGTATGGATTACTTATGGAGAAATTGCTCAGATGTGCAGAGACTGGTCATGTGCAGGCACAGCAGGATAAGGGTTACTTGTTGTAGCCTCTAAGCAGGGTTGGATGGAACTCCGTTTATATGATATAAGTTCCATAACTTTGTTCCGGTTGCATAAACAGAGCCAACAAATCAACAAAAGTTCCCTTCTTTTGTTGTGAATGCGATCATGAACAGAGTTTGTGATTTTTCATGAACGGATCAGAACTTAGGTCCTTTTCAAGTCCGTTCAAATTCCATTCACACATCAGCAATCAGGTTTGTTTTTTTTTAAAATTTTGTCTGCAATTACTGCACTCGTTGCACAGCAATCACCAGCTATGTTCGACCTGTCAGTTTTACCAGTCATTCTCTGAATCAGCAAAATCAGTTTGTCACTCCTACCCTTTGATGGCGTCAGGTAAATAAAACCATCGAGACAAAGCTGCTGTTGCCGTCTGCATTACATAACAAAGACTGGCTTCTTGCTTTTAATTACAAGTGTCCCCTACTGATGAAGACATGATGACACCTGGTATCCAGGACTGCATCACAAGGCTGACCACCTCAAGTACGTCTCTAACAAAACTATGATTATGCCCATCGAGAGGTCCCTGCATCGTGAGTGGTGACTGACAGAGTGACAGCTGAACGCCAATTTGAAAGCAATAAATAATTATCAAAAACGAGATAAAGGTTCACTGGATAACGTAGTTGGGTAGGTGAAAAGGGCAGAGGAACTAGAAAACTAGGGGTGGGATATCACACACACAAAGAAAGCATGGGGCGGCAATGGGTTAGGTAGATGGCACACTGGTTTTCATACACATTACCTCATTGCCTTGTATTGACTTCTCATTGATGGAGTCTACAAAGCTGTTCTTTACCATTAAAAGCATTGCTGCAATTGTAATTGCAACAATTTTCAGCTGCGATTAAAGCTTATTGTATCTTAGTAATACAGAATCAGACATTGTTACTTGTCAAAGATCCTTAAAAAAAATACCTGTCTAACACCAACCAGAGCCATGCAACAGAATACAACGACTTTAAGAATAATAAATGCCAGGATGTACTCTAATAGCGACTCTTGTCAAAAATTGTGACTTATGCCTGCCTTATAATCCTGAATACATCACGATCTCAATTTTTTAGGTGGTTTAGTGCAAATGTAAATAAATCCTCAAATTTATAAGAACTAGTAAGGTTGTATGTGCACCAGTAATTTCTCCAGTGAATTCTGGAAGGAGAAGGAGCTCCAAATTTTCTGTTTTTATGACCCACACTGCACTTATAATGGAGAAAATGACATTCCTAGGGCTAAAATAATATTAACGACTGTTCTTCTGTAAGGCATCCCCACGAAATCATTGTAATCTATAGATCTATCTCAATATGCTGACTTCTTCGCTCAGCAAGTGTAAGGACAGATCTATGTTATCCTACCATTAAAAGCTGGAACTATGCTCAGGCCTACCTTGTTATAAAAATTTTAATAATTTATCATTTCATTAAAAAGTTATTGTATCTTATGCTCCTTGGTGCATGAAAAAAACAGTCACGAGGGCAATTCAACAGGGGATGTAACTAAAGATGGCATATTGGGGAAGTATTTTAAATGAGATTATTTCTTTTTATAAGAAATCGCTCTGAGTAGTAGCTTAAAGGATGAAGAGGCTGCCGCTTTTTCCACTTGTTCCCGGTTTTTCAAGATCGTAGAAAGCGTGCTAGCGGGAACGCCATACTTCTCAGCTATGACATTCTTCGACATCGCATCTCTGTCGATTTCCTGGAGCATGTTAATATTCGACCCAACGGATAGAGTCTTGAGGTTTTCTTTACAGGATTAGAGGAAGCCATTATTTAGAGGACAAATTCAATTTAATTCTGAAAATGATAAAGATGAGTCAACCGTACGCGAGTGAGCAAGCACACTGGGGAGGTCATGAGGGCAGCCTCTTGTTTATTTACCATCAGGGTGCAATGGGCCAGATGCGTTGTATACACTGCTGCCGAGATGTTTAATTATCGATCGATTTTTCAGCACCGCCGGGCCCTCCCGCATTCTCTTCCCCCCCACTCTCTTATTAACGATGGTGTTAATACACACGCCTTACTTATTCAATTGTGCTGCGGTTAATGGCACACGCAGTGTCCAGTTTCATTGCCTCTCTCTATCCGCGGCACCGTCTCGTTTGTTTTTCAAGCCGTCGGTGTTGTTTGGTACCACGCGGAGAGGACGCCAGGAGGTGATTTTGCCTCTGTGGCAACGCTGGGCAGTTGGACTAATCAGAAATGGGCATTAATTACTTCGTCTTATGCAAGGATAATTAACAGACGCAAAGAAGGGAAAAAAAAACTATTATTTCTTTTTCTTTCGACTAATAAATAATTGGAGGTATCCGGTTTCGACATACATGGACTCGACTGTATATGTTTTTATTTTGTTCTACATGATGTGCCAGTCAATTATACTATATTTTTGGAAAGGCAAGGGGATGATCTTTTTAAAAATTCACCTTTGGTGACCTTCAAGTCATTTATGGCTGACAATTTTCTTTTTCTGTCATCTTTGGGCTCACCAAATGCATGAATAAAATCAAGGAAGTCCAAAGTTTACTGTCTCATTAGATAGATACATTCATGCCCTTTCTAAAAATATATAACTTCAATAGGTTTGTCGCTATCATTGTCGTCAAGATAAAAAACCTGGAAGCTATTACGCTATCTCTTTATCTTGCATCGATGTCAACGGTGTACTTTCGCTTTCTCCAGCTGACACTGTTTCGTTTTTTTTCAACGTAAATGAGGTAACATTCAAAAGCTTATTCAGTTCCGGTTGAAACGGAATAAGCCTCGGGGCGGTCTAGGGGATATAACTATGAAAAATCGCGCCCCGCAAACAAGCCGATTAAATTGTCAAAATTCCGGCATTTGGCCCTGGGGCGTGACTATGACTTCCTAAACCATAATAGCGCCCTTCGCCGATATAATCGGCGAAGGGCGCTATTAGGGTTTAGGAAGAGATGAATGGTATCAATCATGTTCTTCACTAAGTAACAGTTACTGTTATATATGTGGTAAAATCCCGCAAACAAGCCGATTAAATTGTCAAAATTCCGGCATTTGGCCCTGGGGCGTGACTATGACTTCCTAAACCATAATAGCGCCCTTCGACGATATAATCGGCGAAGGGCGCTATTAGGGTTTAGGAAGAGATGAATGGTATCAATCATGTTCTTCACTAAGTAACAGTTACTGTTATATACGTGGTAAAATCTTGCATCCTGAAATTGAACTTCCCCAAAGAAAACACTCACTCACACATAAAGTAACATTTATCAAACATCAAATCAAAATCCTTATTTTCTGTTGTGAAATTAGCTGTCTCGGAAACGTGCTATTTTCAGCGGGAAAAGTGAAGTGAGCGGAACGGAGATCAGAACTCCGTTCCTCAGACATGAAATGGGGTGAACAGAATGGAATTAAATAGTTTTAGCTGAACAGGGAACAAAACGCAGTTCCGAAATTTGGCACTGAATTATTAAGAATGGATTGCACTTTGCAGTTCCCCATTTTTTGTGAATGTGCCCAACCCTGCCTCACTCTAGTCGTCTAAGTTAAGGTGAAAATTTTTATCATGATTTGTTTGGCTTTTATTACTTTTAAAATAAAGCAAAATGACATTATTCAATGACTTTTAAGAGAAGAGAATAGGTGAAAAAAACTGCAGTGTTGATTGAAGTCTGGAGTCGGAGTCAGTCCCAAGTCTGATTCTGAAGTCCCCTGACATGCTCTGAATGAGTCATGAGTACTCATGAGTCAGTCAATGAGTCATGATGAGTGACATGGGCTATCTCGAAGGACAGCACCGCAATTTATTGATAACAGTCATAGGCAAGTCATGGACTATATCGATATTTCGACTAAATCGGTGCCGTTGTTAGAGAAAGCCGTGACATGAGTGGATCTGATCATGGCAATCATGCGGCTATCTCGAAGGACAGCACCACAAGGGTAATGATACAGTTCATTTAGTCCAGTCATAGACAGGTTATGCCGGACTAAATCGATATTTCGACTAAATCGGTGCTGTTGTAATGTTAGAGAAAGCCAATCAATCATGCTGCTCATTCAGTGCACGTCAGCTTAGCTGACGGGAAAGTATGTGGTTCTATTTCACTTCATTTGGCTACTCTCCAACATTTCATCATGTGGCTTTGGAAAGATATCCGTATGCAACAACCCGGAAGTAAGAACATACTAAAGAGGGATTATTTTGATGGGGTTGGTATAAAAAAGTGGGGCATGGTTTTTTGTGGGGGAAATAAAGAAAGAAAGAAAGAAAAACGGCAAGTAAGTTTGCTTCTTCAATATTGCGTGCTTGCGGGCTTTCATGTTATGGCATATGGTGATTTTAACATAATGATAAACATTTGAAATGGTCTGTGAATATCTGAAAGAGAAAAACACCATACATAATATTAGTACATGCACAATGTGGATTAGAACCTGTGACCGTCAAGTCCTTAGTCTGCGGTATAGCCGATATCACCATATGACAAGTTGTAGGTGAGTGGAAATTTGGTGGTCATATACTAAAATTGAAAAATAGCGCCATATTAATGAGTGCACATGCTTTGTTTCATGAATATAAATGTAAAAACAGGTAGAAATCTTTATTACAGTCAGGATTTTATATCCTGAAGTATTATCAGAGCGCATTTTATTTACATCTTGAATTCCCGTGACCTCTCGCAATAAGCGCGAGATATGCAAATTTTAAGGTCAAAAAATACAAAAGTTGGATCCGGGTATATAAACAAAACAAAAAACCAGAATATCCAGGATTCCAAGCTATTATCAAGGGAGTATCAGTCGAGGCGAGCGTAAAAAATAGGTTGGATCCATATAGATACATATAGTGCCAGGGGGGCTCCGCCCCCCTGCGACCCCCCGCAAACGGACGCTCCCAAGGTCGCGTCCTTGTACACTACTCCGTAAAAATATCTATCATTGTTCCGGCCAGGGAATAAGTGAAACTTTTGGGTCTTACCTCGTATTGAATGAGGTCGGCAAAATGGCCTCCCTGGAGGCCGCCGAATCACCAGTTCGCCTAATGAAATTGGATTTATTACAAAGATTTTGAACCAAGCACCTTTTTAGTTCAATTACAGTAAGTATTGATTTGGACATCAAACCTCTAGAAATATATTTTGCGTGTGTAGGTGTTTTAATTAAAATTTGGCTGGTTGTTGCATGCGGATATCTTCCCGTGGCTTTCTCTAACAAGTAACAACCAACGGCACTGATTTAGAATTTAGTTTAGTCGAAATATCGATAGGTCTATCTATAGTCTAGTCCATGACTAGACTAAATGAACTATCATTATCACTGCGGTACTGTCCTTCGAGATAACTTTTCATGTAATTTCTCAGTTCTCAGGCCCACATAAAAACCACAGGCCACTTTGCCTACTGAAAACTAAACCTTATCGAAGTCACTGATGAATTGCTATCGACTATCGAAAACAGGACTCTTCAAATGAAGACATAATGATTCACTTATTTCCAACTAATGCGCTGCGTTCTGTCTTATCGAGCACGATCAGCTAATATAAATATTCGATACCAATATAGTATTACCATTTTTGCTTTGATCTGGCCGACTTATTCAAAAGATTTAAAATATCTTTGAACAGCGGTGAGCCAGCAGCTTATTCCTTGTACACGCTGGGTGAAAAAGGATGTTGAGAAGATCACTTCCGGCAAGCAGACTGTTTTGTCGGACATAAAATATCGGTCCATTTCGAAATCTTCGTCACTGTCCAGCCACTTTCAGTTTTAGAATTGGACGGTTTTCAATCATTCGGCCACACTTACATTTCTTTTACCAGTTAATTCACTGTTATCACAAAAAAAATAGTCTTTCTGCCCTATTGCCCCATAGCCTTCATCTTTCTCGTCGATTGAAATGATCACAAGGAGAGCAGTGGACAAGCTTACTCCATCCCTTCCCTAGTTATGAAGCGTGATATAACAAGGAATAAACAAACAAACAAATAACAAATAAACAAACAAACATTAAAATTTAAAAAGAACTCAGACATCTGATGCCAAATGATGAGCAGAACCCGAACTATCTTCTCATTATTGGAACCAAAAAGTATCTGCCTCTCTTTGCACCTCTCCCTTCCGACTATAATACTAATAATGAATTAATGAACAAGTTTTTCAGCTTTAAAAGTAAACAGTAACAAATTCAGAAATTTCTGTAAAATGTCTGCACTCCCTAGGCATCGCATTAGTAGCCCGAAGCAAACAACAACAACAACAACAACAAAAAAGAGAGGTAGTGATACTGATAAACGAGAAACAACCCTACCTGTCTAATGCCAATGGAGCGAGATTAAATTTTACATCACTCGCATTTGTTAGTCAAGCGAAGGGACCTAGGCTGGGGTCGGGTTTTTCGTTGGAAACAAGAAAACAATGGCGTTATCCGTAAACATGTCTTGTACAAAGTCACTTTGGGGTACACAGTGGCATGGCATCATTTGATCTACGGCAAACCTGTTGAAGTTTCATCATTCTCTAGCTGTGTTTCCATAAAAGACAGGTAAACATTCATTTTTTTAAAGTTCTGCATTTGGGTTACAGAACCCCCGACTCCGTTACTGTGCCTCTACGGCCCTAATGAGATCCTGCCGACATTCGCCAGTGGCAAGGCATAATTTGTTATTCCATTATTCATTATCATTAAAGGGGAGTAATGTGAGCCCNGGGGAGGGATGTGAGCCTGATCTGATGAGTTTTGAAAGTGTTCCACATTATCTTGGGAGGTCTGGATTTTACCAAATTACTGTGAAAGATCGATTTTGAGAAGAGTCGGAAAAAAAAAAAAAAAGCTAACAGAAGATTTCTTGTCCCTAGAGTGAACGGACCTAAGGTTTATCAGATCCCACATCTGAGCACGCTACCACTACAGCTCAAGAAAACTAAAGTCACAGTAATTTATACTTGAATAGCTACTGCCTTAGTATTGTTCGCTAGTGCGAGCCTAATATTCACTCATTACATCCCTAGTACACTTCCCATTTGCTCACACACAAATTTCGCGTCAAAAAAAAATACAAATACTCTCTCTCGGTACAATAAAAATAAAGGTACCATCGTCCCATATAGGCACAAAAGCGCATGAACTCCTGATGTCAGTGGACTTGGAAATATTCATTGCTCAATACCTACAAACTCCCTCCTGCTCCTGGCTCTTTGCTTCAACAGAATTCTTGTCTAATTCCTGTTATCATATTATGAGCATTCCCAGTTTCTGCAGAAAAAATATTTTGATGGGAGTATTAACGTTCAGGTTACGAATATGCTAAGAAGTTGTTTTGGCGCGAAAACCAACAGAAGTCCTTTTGTCAAAAGACGTTAGCAGTGTGCACTTCTCAAGAATTACCATCATTTTCATGGACTTAATGATTACTGTCACTTTCATTGACTTAACCATACAATGTTTGATATTTGGGTTTGGAGACCCCCCCCCCCCCCCCCCNCCCCCCGCGCCCTCCCTCAACACAAACACTGGGGCTCCTTCCTATCATTATCGGGCAAACAAATAAACCTCCCTTGTGGGTGACGGCGAATGTCATCTTGCCGGCGACTTGAGTCGCGCCCAGACGAAGATCTCCGGTGGAGACCGATGATGACGTCACCAATTCCACGTTTGTAACAAGATGGCGTCCCTGGTGAGTGAAACTGGATATGACTGAACGTTGGGATTGAAGTTTGTACACGATTCAGTGTTTTTGAACCCACGAGTATGAACACGGCATAACGTTTAGATCTTTCTTATATTAGAAACCAGAAAAATGTTTTACCAAGGTGCCGACTGCTTCCGCTCAGAGGTAATAGAGACCGGAACACCAAATCTCTTCATCCTGAACCTGAACCTGCCTGCTCTGGGGTTGCAAGAAACCGTTAAAACTGTAAACAATAACATTAATGAAGCTTGGTCCATTTTTGGAGAGGAGCCTAAGCCATTGTATATATTTGGAACCATGACACAGTGCAATTCATTCAGTCTCACTCAATTTCGATTTTAGGTGATATGACATATGATTAGTCTTAACTCCTAAGTGATTTATTTACAAAGGTACAAAGTCAGTTTCAAAGTGTTGAGAATGAGAGTCAGTGATATTCTATTTATACAGACCAACTTCTTTGCGACCCAAGCATACAAATTGTGAAGATGTTGTGCATAACCCATATGCAGTAAACAAAACAAGACTAGATTCAGAGTCTAGGTGGAATGTTTATTTGATGTGTTCAGTTGAATTGTGGCAATTACAGCCACATAGATCTACTCTATTTCCTGGATAGAGGTGAAATGCCCATAAATACTTTCATATGAACCTCATACCTCTAATATACATAAGACATGGGGGGTTGAGATTGAAGGTATGGGGATGCATACCAGATTCCCTTCCTGCCAATCTCTGAATTTTTTTCTGCAATACTTTATAAAATCCTTGAAGTGCGGGTAACTGTCTTATTATCTACTGCGAAACCTATCAGACTTTCAAATTATAAGCAAAGACCATTTTCACTCCAGATGATTTTTGTTTTGAGTGGCTTAGATCTAAATCAATTACCGCCATGAATATCCCTTGATGTCTCTGTCGATATTCCGCTACCTTTGGTATTGTGCCAATTACTGCCGTCCTACTTCCGGACCAATATGCGGCAGTGGTGCCAACGGTACAGATTTTTCCCATAAGGCAAGATAAAATAGCTTCATGAAAAGCCCATTTTTCCCCACGTAAAGGGAAATTTTTAAAAAAAATGAAATTTTGGATCAGTGCATAAAATGCATGGCTTTATTTTTTGTAAACTTACAGTATACTTTTACACTGTAAGAAAATGGGAAAAAATAGCGTCTTGCTTTTGGGAGAGAGCACATGACCAGCGTGGCAACCTGAACATGCGGTCCGCTGCTTTAGCAGTGTTAGAAAAGGGCATCATCCTGAATTTTTCCTCCACAAAGAAAGTCATTTCCTTGAGAAACGTAACAAGACAGATCTCATATAATTTTACTGAAAGTCGATTAAGCACTCTTTTTTTTCAATTTACACAATATGTTTATAAATTATTGCATTTTTCATTTCACAAACAATAAAATGTCACTGTTGTTGCATCACCACTTTCAGTGGGCAAGAATGCGCAATGTGAATCGGTAAGTTGATCAAGACAGTCATTTCTTTTTCCAACATTCTGCATTACTCTGTTGGAAAAACAAATGAAACACCGTATACTATCGTAATCCTAGGGAAATCACTATAAATTTCGGGAGAAACTAGTTGCAAACAGATGATGGTGATAATTGGCATGAGCCAGTTACTGGCACTAGAGAGTACCATTAATTAATATTGGTGCATAGTGATTTCATGTTGGTAATGTTGTTGGTGTTTTTAAATATGTCACAATATTTACTACAACAGTTACCACTGAAAGTGTTTCTGTAATGCTTTTTGTGTTGACTTAAATGTTAGACCAAAAAGCTCTACAAAACTGAACCCAGTTCAAGCTGTGAATGTCTGAAGATGTCTTAAAGTTAAAGAAAACTGAACCATCCCACAGATACTGTACCCTGTTATTCCAATAACGCTGTCTTTTAAGTGTCTGTCAGTATGACATAGCACTTCTGCCTACCCCAGACAACCCACTGGGTTACATTATGCAAAGTCCAAATTCTTACACCCACTGCTCATGTGGCAGCCATAAGCTTATGTCAGATATGTTAGAGCCACACAGCCAAGCTGTCTGGCCAGTGCTTTGTGGACGGGGATAACATGTCAATATGAATCTTTTAATTCCACTATAAGCTGCAGAAGTTGAAGCAAAAAAAATATGTAGTACTTTATCTCACTTACACGGTTAAGCTTTACTTTCGAGTTTGGATGACCAGAGCCTTAATTTAAAGCTGAATAATACATTGTCAGATAGAATTGTCTGTAGCTGCTGGAACTTAAATGATGTCATCATTTTTGCCACAAGCCATTGATGTTTGGGGATGGGGAATAACTCTAAATATAGGAGCCAAATACCAGTCACTGAAGCTCTCCTTATTGCATCATAATACACACACATATGGTATAAGAATGTGGCCACCACAGATAAATTTAAAAAGGAAAAATATACTGAAAAACACAAAGTTATTTTTGACATGTGCTTCCACCTTTAAACAACACAGACATAGACACTCTCATCCAGTTACTGTTAATGTGTTTCT
The DNA here is from genome assembly GCA_033807755.1 of Ellobium chinense. Classification (NCBI taxonomy): domain Eukaryota; kingdom Metazoa; phylum Mollusca; class Gastropoda; order Ellobiida; family Ellobiidae; genus Ellobium; species Ellobium chinense. The sequence continues at coordinate 406,665 of JAWQUT010000039.1, read as the reverse complement.
TTTTGCCAATACTTGGCATTGTTCTGTGCTTTGAGTTTTTGGCTTGAGGAAGGTGTCTACATGTTGTTATACAGATGTCATCACCTCTTGTCATTTTGCAACATTAAATTGGTTGGTGGAAATTTGGGGGAAGAGGATATAACTTCAAACCTCAAGGAAGTTCTGACTAGCAAAAAAGCTTTTTGCTTGGTATAGTCACATTCACTGATTTCATTTGATACCTCTAAAGCAGATATATCTCAACCAGAAATATACATTTTATATTTTCAGACAAGCATTTGGACAGTGACTGTGGCACTCCTTTTGACAAGCAGCCATGCCATGGCCTTCTACTTGCCTGGAGTGGCACCATCAGAATTTCAGTTCAAGGACAGAGTAGAAGTGAAGGTATTATTCATATAAGTCACAAGCCAAGCAACTATTCACTTGCCATTCATCACACTTCTGCTTTTCAAAACTAATCTTGACTATGCATGGCATAATTTTGATCACTATCAGGTTTTGCTGTTTCATTTATATCCTTCTTGACAACCTAATTAGTCTCTATTGGAAGCCTAGAGATCTCTATTATTAACTGATTTTGATTTTGCAAAGACTACACTTACATATCTGATCTCCCTCAAATCATTATTTGAAGCATAAAGAATTGTTACTATGAATAATGATATCAATGTATATTACTGCACCGTCATTCAGCTTTATCTTGTTACTTTGTATTGCACTTTCAACTGTTGCTATTGTCTCCATTATAGGCTGTAAAGCTGACAAGTGTGAAAACACAGCTGCCATATGAGTACTACTCCTTGCCTTTCTGTAAACCTGCAGAGGGGATAATCTACAAGGGAGAAAATCTAGGTATGTTGTTTGTTGATCAGATCCAGCTGAATTCTACAAAAATGTTTTCCCTTTGTCCCATATGAGTGAAGACAGTACCTACAATGTTGACACTTACCATACCATTCATTTGTGAATTCTAAATTCTTCAAACATGGTGAGTTGTCGGGAGACTGATTCATGGTTAATTTCATGTCGATCAAGGAAAAAGCAAGGACCACTTCTTAGGACCCATGCAAGGACTGCCTCTTAGTATAAAACATTAAACATGATTAACTGGACCCATGATCTGTTTTGTGCATGTTACCAAATAAGCTAACAGTGATTGCCTTGCATTTCCAAACTTGTTGAAACATAGGTCAATTCAGCTCTGTGATAGGCTGGAGGGGAGGTAGAGGACTCATTTTGTCTCCCATTCTCCTTACCATTCACATCCTTTGTGTTGACTTCATGACTTCTAACTTTTCTGTTTATTAACATGGAATGTTTTGGTTAATGAACTTTGAGCTCTATTTTGGGTGTTTCCTGCTGTTGACAAAAGAACTTTAATGTGCCTATCACACTGAAATTAATGCAGAAATTATGCATCATGATTTTCAATGAGCTTTTCTTTCTGGGGTGATTGTTGTTGATATTCCTAAGGATGTAAGACATAAAAGTTCAAAAGCTGTTCTGTAAACCAGAGAATACAGCTTCAGAGGCTGCTTGTGCTGATAGTAGATACTGTCATACAGGCTGTATAAATTCCTTGCCAGCTGAAAAAAATGTTAGAAGTTGCCGTAAGTTGTTACTCTATAAGGTCTTATTGTTGGTTTTTTATTTTGTAGGAGAGGTCTTGAGAGGAGATCGTATTGTCAACACAGAGTACATCGTGAGTATGATGATTCATATGATTCAACAAAAGCATAAACTAGTCTGTGCTATGGCTGTTATAAATATCTAATGAGATAGTTCAAGGGAAGCAGCATAATTTTGCAGTCATGAACTGACAGTTCCAGGGGCAGAAAATAAGTGAAAAGTTCAGTGATGGAATGTGCTTTTTGTTGCTATGTTTGTGGAGTACTTTGTCCATTCCAGTGCTCAGCAGATGGTAGTCTATGTTTTTCTTTGCCAGCATGCCAAAGTATGCAGATTTATATGCTCATAAATAAACTTGCTGTAAAAGGAGGTGATAATCAAGCAGTGTGACACATACTGTTCACCCCAACTTTCTGAGAATGCAAATCTATGAGGATATTTACTATAGCTATTAGTATAAGAGATAAATTGGATTAAGAAAAATACAAATTAGACGGAGGGAGAGAACAGTGGACAACACAGGAACATGATCAGTCTGTGATTACGTCACACTTCTGGTGCAAGAGCCCTCAAACAACTGGCACCATGTAGCTTTGTATTGCCTAGGCTATGGAATTATATATATAGCTGCAAACTATTCTATCCTGTGCCACTGTCTACAATCATATAAAGAAAGAGGATGGTTAAACTTAACAGTGAAGTCAAAGGAAAACAAAATTTCATGCCAACAGTTTAGCAGGGCTTTTCTACTTGCAATGTCTCGACAGTCGAGGTGCACACCGCATAAAGACCACTTAGGCCCATTGCAGCCACAGATCTTTGCTTAATGCACAGCTGTCATAGCTTATGAATTGTGCTTATGACATCCCCTTAAGTACACCTGAAAAGTGTTACTTGATTCATTCTAGCCTACAATTTGGAGATACTGGAAAAGGCAGTGAGGAAACATAAATACCGGTAAAGAAAAAAAATGGAATGTGTTTCCATGTATTGGTCATGAGCTGTGCTCCATCTGTTGGTTGGATTTCAATTTTCCTCATCCCAGGACTCACTGATTTATTCAGAATCGCCACTTTAGGTGGAATGCATTCATTCATTGTTGTCATTTGGAAGTTTAGTTTATTCAGAAGCAGCATGCTGCTACAGATGTCGTGAGGTGCAAGTGTTATTTAATGATATCTGACCTTTGAATCAGGAGAAATTTTAAAGGTATTGCAGTTCTGAAAGTTGCATATGTTTGTGTCTGTGACGACGCACATAGTTGATGCGAAATTCATACTGATTAAATCACCTGTTATCAGGAGTCCCGTTAGTGACTTGTAGCCTGTTAGGACAGCTTTCTTAAAGACATTTGTTAAGGTGTTTCAGCACATTGAGTCATGATCTAATGAAGCTTGCTTACATGTTTCTTGTAGGTGAAGATGGCAGAGAACACAAGCTGCCAAGCCTTGTGTAAGGACAAAACTGATGGCAAATACCATTACAAGGCTCTTTCCAAGGATGAGGGCAAGGAATTTGCAGATAAGATTATGCATGACTACTACGTGCACTTGTGAGTAGACACGTCTTAGTTGCTGTCTTGTTATGTGGTTGATATTTTTGAATAATTTTGGTATGATATTGAACCTGGAAGGAGATAATTGACCGTGTGTGGAAAGAGAGATATGGTCTGGAAATATCAGTTGCCATCAGCATGAGAATCTAGATTATTCCAGGGATAGAACTTACTTGAAAGGGATTTTGAAGAACAGCAGACCATGTGGCGCATTGCACATCGTTATTATTTTATTTTTCTTTATCAACCTTAACTCTATTGAATATACATTGGGACATACTTGAAATGAATTATTAGTATGCCTTGCCGTGAAATTTTCATTATTCTGAATTCATCTCAGTTGTATACTTTAACGAAGATTTTCATGAGATCAGAGTATTTATTTGTTAAGTTTTGTATCAAAGGCAAGTTTATCAGCGGGGGATGGAGAAGTTGATGATGAGAAAGACCTAAAAGAAGAGAGAGACAAAGAAATAAATGGGATGCAAAATTGTGCATTTTTGTCATACAGGATCACAGACAACCTGCCATGCGCAACTATTGTTCCAACCACTGATGGGCAGACAATTTATGAGCATGGTTACAGACTTGGTTCAGCCATGGGCAAGGAGGTCAGTTCATGTCATGCATGTCAGACTTTGGATGGGCTTCTTGGACATATCTTCTTGAGCATCAACATATTAGTGTGGCTATTTTACTCTTTAGTTGTCTTTCCAAGAGACTTGCTCAGATATATAAAAGAGAAGCAATATGTGGCATGGACTTTTTATTTTCATAGCAGCCTAACATGAATTATGTTTCAAAAGCAAAATAACACTAGGGAATGTGCTAGAATAGTTTAACTTACAAATCCCAACTTTGTAATTTTGCTCTTGGATCATATGAACCTTGTCCGATAATTGAAAAATGTCATTCTCAGTAGGTGGCTGTAATAGCTCATGTAAGCAAATGCTAGATTAAGCAAATCATTTTAACTGTTAGAATGCATTGATTCCCTCATGTTGGGTATGTAGAAAGTTTTGATAAGGTTGTAAATAGAATAAAATTTGGCTTTTGAACATAATACAGAAATATCATGACAAGTCAGCACTGCATGTAGACATTGTGGCATTACTGAAAGGAAAATAGGCATGCTAGGCCCTGAGGATGATATACAGTGATCATTTGCATAATAACCTTTTTAGGTGTTGACTTCCTTTCTTCACTAGACATATTATTATGTCAGAAGTCCATCACATGTCTGTTCTTACAAATAACAATCAAATGATTTGGGTCATGACAAATGAGCTTTCCCCATCCTCCCAATGTTAGTAATCCAGTAGGACTTGCATGATGGGGCTGGCTCTGTTTGGCAGATCATCCCACTTATGTGGACATGTTCCGTCCTGGAACATGAATTTCTCAGGATCTAGGAAGCTTATGTTTTATCCAAGCAAAGGGTTCAAGCCATTTTTTCGCTGCTGAAATGAGCTTACAGGAATGTTCAATTTGTTGAAAAATTAATATCAAACTGCACACTGCTAATTTTTGGATGGAGGAAGTGGGGCATGTGGGCTTTAGGGGAAAGGATGGGGCTCTTTGCCTGTGAGCCATTATTTTATTAATAAATAAACACAAAGTCGGGATGGAACCAAGAGAGAGCTCGTTTTTGCATGAATGGCCTTGGATACCCATGGTGATAAGTGTATTGGTCATTGGTTAGGAAATGATGAAAGTTATATCAGTGGGTTAGAGTGACAATAAGTGGCACTCCTACTATTATAGGTTGTCTGTTCACTTACTTTTAATAAGCAGGCAAGGCACAGGAAACATGACGAAGTATGTCAGTGATATTTACATAATTTATGTTAAAAACCATGTGAATGTGACTGAAATCTTTTGTCTAAGTCATGTAGACTGAACAAGATGAGCCAGTTGCATGTACATTTCATTGTACAAATTCTGTCACCTCAGTAATGTAGAATGTTCCACTTATGCAAGGTCCAGTACATGGATTTCACTGTCTCTCCACAACAGCTTCTGGTAATATCCAGTGGAATAAAAGTTAAAATGCTTTTTTTCTTTTTTCTTTGATTGCAGGTGTTTCTCCACAATCATCTGGAGATCATCTTGAGTTACCACAAGAGAGAAGACGAGTAAGTCTTTTTGTTTCTTGTAGTGTGCATTTCTGATTTTCTTGAAGTCATATTTGTTAATACTTGCTGGAAACATTTTTTCAAACAGACATAGGCATAAAGTGTCGCTTGTAGTTGTTTACACAGCTATATCCTGTTTATTAACGTTGTGCAGGAGAATATATAGTGATTAATATTATCAGTTTAGGGTTGATAATGACATAGAGATAAACACTGCACGTAAATTTGTATGAGATTTGGCAGGTTTATTTTATTTGTAGAAATAGATTGTGAATGAATGAGGCGTAAGTATTAGGATCAGAATCTGTTCATTGATGCTCCATGTTATGTAAAACATAAGGACAAGTCTTCGTTTGGAAGTGTAACTAAGGCTGTTTTATCAGCATTGACCAGTTAAAGTTGTTTCTCAAATTTCTCTTTATCTTATATTCAACAAGACTATACTCTGAAACATTGACACAAGAAAGCTCCTCTCCCTATGGTACCTGATTTGATTTTAATCAGTTTTACACTTATTTGTCAGAGGATGAGAGAAGCCTGTCTGTTTATGTGCATTGATACTTGGGTGATTGATCCAAGAAGAATGAAATGGCTTACCAAAGAGCTAACCAGCTTGCAATTATGGATCTAAAATGACCTGATAAACAGTCTGTTTAGGCTGGGAAGCTTGTAAGATCTTGGAAACTGCAACTTTCTACTAAGTGAATATGATTGAAAGCCATAGACAGCAGAGTGAAGGACAGCAAGACCCTGTAGCATCTATGGTGTCAGTAACACCATCTACCTAAATTTATGATTTGCCAGATAGATGTGACAGTCATTTGCTATACTGAAACCATATTGTTGCTTTCCACAGTGGGAACTACAGGGTGGTGGGCTTCGAGGTGAGACCACAGAGGTGAGTTTAATTTTAGTAAATGCTCCTCTCAGACAGTATTGAATATATATACTAATTTGTAGGAATGGTCATAACAGCATTGTGAGAAAGTTGTAATTAGGCCATATTACTGGATTCATACATGTTTACAAGTGATACTGAGGATTGTGCAAAGGTTTGTCTGCAGTTGGAGGATTGCTGTTCTGTGAATGGATAATGCTTTGTCTTTGCATTTAAAATAAGATTAATTTCCTTTTAGTTTTGCATCCTACTGCGTAATCATATTTTTTAATGAAATACTTAAATCTTCTGGTATTTTCTTTATCTAGCTATGCTTTTGGAGAAATAGCTGTGGATGAAGGCAGTGGAGAATGCAAATTGCCAACTGGAAAAACACCTAGTCCACAGAAAATTAATCTTGAGGGTAGGAATGTTTTTTGTTTTTTTTAAATTTAATCCCTTTTTGGTCAATAAATTTTTGTGTAAATTGTGCTTTAATTCCACTGAAATCAGAAATGTTTACTAAAGAAATGTATATGTTCCAGTCTTTTTTTTTTGTTTCAAGAGCTTCTTTAAGTTTCCTTATCTGATCTTTAATATCAGAACTTTACATCAGCGTTTTAGAGAGTGCTATCTAGCAAAGCAGTTCAAAATCGATAAGTTCTTAATAATGTATTACATGAGCATTAATTTCATGGTAAAACAAAAATGCATTTTCTTAAAATTTCAGTAAATTTTGTATACCAGTTTTTTTAAAATCTGAAATCCAGTGCCGCCAAATTAAACTGTGACTTCACTTGTTGGAGCTAGTGATTAAATTTTTATCATTTTATCCCCATTAGATGAGAATTTCATCAATTACAAAATTGATTTGGTTTCAGATGGAACAAATGTATGGTTCACCTACTCTGTGAAGTGGCAGAGTAGTTCAGTCAGCTGGGCCTCAAGATGGGATATTTACCTGGCCATGAGTGATGTGCAAATCCATTGGTTTTCAATCATCAACTCTGTGGTTGTTGTTTTCTTCCTGTCTGGTACATCATTTATTTTATCTTGTTTTTGTTACTGAAACATTTGTGTTTGCTTTTGCTACTGAAAAAATGCAAATAACAAATTTGAGAAACGACTGAAGGATGTACATGACTATTCATGATGTGTATTCTGAGCTGATAGTAAAGATATGAAATATGGTTGGGGGAAAAAAAAAATTGAAGTCTTAAATTTTTTGCTTCGAATTTTAGAATGTTTTGTGAGCTCTAAGGATGTCAGGTTTACTGTTGGAAACCATGTAATTTTACTTTTGTTAGTTCAGAATCTGAATGGCTTGGTGATATAAATGCTTTCTTTGATTTCATAGGCATCCTTACAATGATCATGGTGAGAACCTTACGCAGAGACATTGCTCAGTACAATAAAGAAGATGATTTGGTGAGTTTGGTTTGTGTCTTCCGTTGTGCGACGTAAGGTGAATTTCATAACATAATATGTTCACTCATTTGTTTTTTTAATGAACCTGTTGACGGAGGAAAATATTGGTGCATTATTAAACTGTGAAGTGCAAGACTTGTGTGTTTGGCTTCTCTGTGGAGAAAGCTGGTTGGTATTACTAAATAACTTTGTCAATTTAATTTTCATCATGTTTACCTAATGTTTCAGCATGATGTGTCTTTTTGTGTACATAATGTTTGCTTTTAACATAATACAGGCTTATGCACTGAACATAACTGTTTTCAGTCTCTTACCATAGATTTTGGTTTTGAAAGCAACTTTTTCTCAATGCTTTATGTCTGTGGATGTTCTTCCCAGGATGAAACAGTTGAAGAGAGTGGCTGGAAGCTGGTACATGGTGATGTATTCAGACCTCCTCGTTTCTCAAAGCTGCTTACTTCGTTTATTGGCGCTGGTATTCAGATCTTCTTCATGGCGCTAATTACCATCTGTAAGTGTCCCATAATTTTGTTGTTGAATGTTGTTTACAGCTAATGCTTATTAATTGAGGATTTCTAGTGATGATGTAATTCTTGCTCTTCTCCACAAGATTGTATGAACTGCTTACTTATTACAGAATAATACACTTGCGGTCATAATTATTGCACTGGGGACAAGAGATATATGGCCGTAACATACCTATGTATAGATGCACAGGAGATGGATGCGTTGTACAGGTTTTGAATTACATGTACTTCTGTCGTGTGACTGAAAGTTTTGTTGATCTGTGATTACAAATAAGCAGTTCAGGGATATTAGCTAGTGAGCACACTGGGCAAATATTTGAGGTTCTTAAGCAAATGCCTAAGTAACGTGTAGCTCAGTGTGTATGGATGGCAATAGAACACTCATATTTAACTTATTTATTTTTTTATCATATGATATGACATTTGTTATAACTACGGTTTGTGCACCAAACACCATAATTCACAAGTATTTCATTAACTTTCCCCAGTCTTTGCCATGCTGGGCATGTTATCTCCCTCTGCGAGAGGCTCTCTCATGACTGTGGGCATCTTCCTCTTCATGTTCATGGGGTAAGTGATCTTGCTGTGAGTTGGCAGGGAGGCCAAGAAATAGCTCACTTGTCTTTTGGTGCAAAAAATGCTCAGTATGAATTCTGTTGATGGTAGAATTTTTTCCTTGGATACTTTTTGCCCTGTTTAAAAGGTACCTTGTTGGCAGGGGTTCAAGTTTTTACTCAGACATGGCCATAAGTTTTACTGTGCTAAAGAGGCTTGTGAAACCTGTCACTGAAGATAAAAAATTAATAACAAAACTTTCCTGTGACCATACTAAAGGTATGGATATACTCAAACAACATGAACTTATAGAGACCCTTAAGCACAGACTGCACAAATGAAAGCATTAAGGATGGACAAAGGTAGACGTTTAGAAAACACAAATCCTACCACAGCTTGATACCTTATGGCACAAGTGATCCAGGACCAGCGATGGCTCACAGTGGTGTCACTGATGTGACCCCAGGTTGTTAGTTCAAGAAAATGATAGTACAATAATTCAGCTTGCACTGAAGATTAATGACAGCAGTGTGGCTGTCTGACAGCAGATAAGATATCCTTTTTCTCTGTTGCCACATAACTGTCATTCTAGCAGCAGCAGTGATGTTTAGAAAATCGAGGTCAGAGGTGACTTATGACTTCAATAAATCACAGAATCTGTCTGAATTAATTAAGCTTATGAGCAGTGCGAGTTGTGACAATATGACTCACCTGCAGTAAACTAGATCTATTGAATTTCCTGTCTGACATGACTGTGCTTGGACAAGGTCCTAAAGCATGGAATTATACTGAGGACAGATTCAGTCAACACTAGACTTGCAGGCATTAGGTTCTTTATTTTGTTTTCCGGATTTGTTTTGTCAAATTCAGTTCAAAGGTTTCACTAGGCCATAGGCCAACATCATACAATACAATACAATACAATACAATACAATACAATACAATACAATACAATACAGTACAATATTACATGATTACAATCCACTGCAAAGACGCATGTTCCTTATGCACACTTTCTACCACTTTCTCATCTAGCTGACACCCAGTCTTTCGAGAATCAGAGTAACAAACAAATTTTGACATTACTGCTGTGATCACTCACTCTCTCAGTCACACTCCCTACACCCCCCCCCCCCCCCNCCCTCCTCCCAGAAGAAATAGTTGTCAAATAAACAGTCACTGAATTTTATGTGCATCACACTTATTATTTCAGGCTTTTCTCTGGCTACTTTTCGGCCCGCCTCTACAAAACTATGAAAGGACTCCAGTGGAAGAAAGCAGCTTTTCAGGTAAGCAGCTAATAGCTTTCACTATACAGTTATGTTCTAATGTGGCAGTCCAGGCTTAGAAATGAACTATTATGGAGATGACAATGAGAATGAGAAGGAAATGTAGCAATCATGAGACAGTTGTTTGAAAAACCCAGCAAAGATTAGAAATCAGTGCCATATAGTATGTTTATTGATTCTTTCTGCTACATACAACTTGTATCACAGTAGAGTTTTTTTTAACGCATTGTATTTCACTTTCAGACAGCAACAGTATATCCAGCTATCATGTTTGGCATCTGCTTGCTTCTAAATTTCTTCATCTGGGGCAAACATTCCTCTGGTGCTGTAAGTATTTTCTTGTTTGTGTCTTCATAAACCTCTCTTCACTGGCTTTTTCATTTTTTTCGTAACTTCCTTTTCCTTCACTTCCAAACGTAACTGAATTTTGGGACAAAAAGAGGCAGACATGGTCACATGCAGCTGTGAGTTTTCTTCCATGTTTGGTATGAGCTTTGACTCAGAAAGGGCATCAAAACCTAATTTTGAAGGTGTATTGGTATAAGCTGTTGGCCTCTCATAATATATAAAAACCAGTGAAGTAAAGATTTTGACAAATTGCTGACATAAATCAGTGGCTTGTATAGCTCATCTATATAACACAGTCTCAATGTTAAAAAGAATGTTTATAAATGAGAAATTTAATAGATATTCTACTTGTTCCATAGGTCCCATTTACAACCATGCTTGCCTTGCTGTGCATGTGGTTTGGCATTTCCCTACCACTTGTCTTCATGGGGTTCTACTTTGGCTTCAGAAAACAGGCAAGTAATTTAGTATTGCCTTTGGTCCCTAACTAGCGGAAGTATTGGTGACTTGATGTAAGAAAGACATCATAAACAATTTTTTTGAGAACTTGAGATTTAAATAAAAGAAGAAAAAATTGAGGACTGGAGATTTAATAAGGGAGACAATCAAGGGTTCTTTCAAAGCTAGCTGATCACTCTGTGGGAAGTAATATTTCATTTGGTCATATATTAGCAAATGTAAGACCATCATAAATAGGAGCTGCTATTTGCAGGTGAAGTTTTGCATTTGTTTTTATTGTATGGTTATGGTCAGCTTCACACTGGTGTTGGGATCAAGTATGGCAGCAGTGTTGTTGTGGGAAAAATATAGAAAGTGTGCTTTTCACAGTTTTACACCAACAAGAAGATAACAGACTGATATGAAAATGTGTTCATTATTGCATTCTCCAGGCATATGAACATCCTGTCCGAACAAATAAGATTCCACGTCAGGTGCCAGAACAAACCTGGTATATGAATTCTTTCCTGGGGTGAGTACTGGCATTAAGTCTTTTGGAATTACCATTCCCTAGGCTTTGCTGTAAACTTCAGTGGCTGCTTGTCCATAATTCTCCTTGAGAGTCTATTTGTCTTAAGTGTCATTGGGACCTTTTGAGAAAAACACAGTTATGTTTTGATGTCCCATTATGTTTGGTACTTAAGAAAAAATGTTTAATATAATGAAAGCAGATTATGTTGAAAAGGTATATGAGACACCAGGACCCCCAGTTCTGTGGTAATTTGATTTTGTCCAAATTGAAGCTTAAATAGGTATCAAGGGGTAATTTGAGAGTGAGGTCACACACATTAGTTTTAGAAAATGTGTCCTGATTTTTGGAGTATTGTAACCAAACATTTTGTTAGGATGCCATGTCCAATCAGCATCTGAATGAGCGATCAAGAATCTGTAGAAAGAAAAGGAATCTGTGCAATTAAGCTGTTAATTTTATTTTGATTGGTTGAATTATTGATAGTTAACTTTTGTCAAATCAAAAATACAGTACATGTAGTTGCAGGTGCTTGCGCTTGTCAGTTAGGTCTGTGGACAAATCTGCACAGGTACTTAGTGATTTGGGTGATTTCCATTTATTATTCCCCTCCCAAAGCTGAAAACAGAGAGTCAGCAGAAAGGCACTTCGTAGTCATGACTCATGTGTGGTCTAGCCCTTTTAGAGAGTTGAAAATCAAAGCAAAGAGGCAAACCACTCACTAGAAGGGAGGATCTTCCTCTGAAGATGTACTGTTGCCTTGCTCTCTGAGTAAGAGAGCTTCCCATCTGTTTTTCGTTTTCACCTAAGCATTTATGATGCTGTTATGAGTATCAAACATATTTTTGACTCCAGCTGGATTTGTTGTGTATATACATGTAAATATGTTATTTTCTGTCTCCAGGACCTTAATGGCTGGCATCTTGCCATTCGGTGCCATGTTCATTGAGCTGTTTTTCATCTTCACGGTATGTTGTGTTAGGCTGCTTTCCTTGTATCTTTCTTTCACAGTGTACAGAGCATAACTGCAGAAAATTTTGAGACATTCTGTTAAGAAAATAGTGCCTTCATCTGTATTATTTGTCTTCAACAAATATGTAAAACAGATAAGATAAGTATGCTGTCATTTTTTTTTTTTTATTGGCCTTGTAAGTTGTAGTATATGAGACTATGTCTTTGGTTCAGATTTCACCGTTGTGATATGAATACTTATGCCTCTTCAAACAGTGCTCAGTTTCTCCAGGTGTATTTGTAAGATTACCCTCATCTTTTCACAGGCCATTTGGGAAAACCAATACTACTACCTGTTTGGTTTTCTGTTCCTTGTCTTCATCATCTTGATGGTGTCTGTGTCACAGATAGCTATTGTCATGGTGTATTTCCAGCTCTGTGGAGAGGTAGGTCCAGTGGGCTGTCGAGCTTTAAGCAATACAATATGCTCTGCTAAATTGCAACAGCTTGGGAGCAAGGAAAAGTTGCAGTTAAAAGGGGTTGCAATTATGTGGTGATTTTTATAAAGAAATTTAGCATTTTGATGTGTAGAAAATGTTGCACTTCCACTGAAGTGGCCACGATTTAGATTGCAATCAAGTGGAGTCAGCTGTATTCAAATATGTGAATGTGGTAAACTACCTCTGCTCAAGTGCCTGTGATTTCAAGATGTCAAATCTGGTCACATTTATGAATTTTTTGGCTATAGAAAAGAAATTTGATTAAGCCCAGTTAATTTTCATGTAATATTCCAGGGTGATTTTGACTAGCTGTCTTGTCATTTGTACGACAATTATGAGAGTATGATGAATGCTTGCATTGAATTTTCACTGCACCACAATCAGTCTTATGAATATTACCCTCTCAAACCTTGTCCAGGACTATCACTGGTGGTGGAGGACGTTCATTGTGTCTGGTGGTTCTGCTGTCTACGTTTTTGCCTACTCAGTTTTCTATTTCATCACCAAGGTAAGCCTTCCGTTTTACCGCCAGTACTTGTCTTCTCTCTTTTTTGTTATGTCATAGCAACTTGTGAAGATAGTCACATGCTATTTACATTCACCTTTTATTGGAGATCAAGATTCTTATTCAATAAACTTGGCATGAGAATTCATGGAATTGATGGTGTTAAGCTCTAAATGAAAAGATAAGTCAACTTATCTGAAAACTTGAGCTGAACAACTCATAGAATATGAATAGAATCACTGTTGTGAAACATGTACTGTAACAGGAAAAATATTTTCTCTGCTTAAATTGGAATTTACAGATTTATCAAAATATTTCAGTCTTTCAAGTTCACAGTACGCAGTATCTTAACTAAAATTGCTAGCTTCTGTTTATCAGACCCTTCTCTCCGCCCTGTACTCATCTTTATTTAGATTGAATCACTTTTTCTGTCAACATTTCTCCACTTCTTGATTGTGTCAGCAATAACAGTGACTTTTATTTTTCCTAGGACATAATCAACCTGTTGGAAGTGACTTATTTTTTTTCTTTATTTTCATTCCACAGTTGGAAATTACAGAGTTCATCCCCACCCTTTTGTACTTTGGCTATACCTTTTTAATAGTCTTCACCTTTTGGATCCTTACTGGCACCATTGGCTTCTTTGCCGCCTACTGGTTCATCCGGCGCATTTACGGTGCCATCAAGATTGACTGACAACTGTATGGAACTAGATGGATGAAAACTTGTTGTACATACCGGGATGTGTCAGAGACTGGGAAAGTGCCCTTGTTGGATCATGAGAACAAAGATGAAGAGTTAGTCAGAGGTGTTTGAGATCATTCACACTGTGGGATAATAATCCAGCAGAACTTTCCATAAAATGTACCTGTTGTTTGGAAGTTGTGTGATTTAATTTATAAAATCCTTGGGTTTTTCTATCTCTTTGGGGCTTGAGTTGATGCGTGAGAAGATAGCCAAGTCATTTGTTTCAAAGTTGCTTCACTGGCTGGTGGCTGCCACTTGATCAGAGAAAACCATACTTACATGCATACCTGAGTCCAATGTGTTTGGTGTCTTCAATGAAATCTCAATAGTAATGATTTGATAAAGTCCCGCCTAATGCCACATATTATTCAGCTTGGTATGAGTTAATTAATCTGTAATAAACAATCATCTAAAAGCTGAGTTTTCTCAGAGCTACTAAACCCTTGTAATACCATGGTTGATGACCGAATAAATTTGCATGTCAGTGCCAACCATGTGAGGCGGCAATCAAATTTTGCAGCCTAGTGTCAGCTGATTGGCAAGCAAACAACAAGTGGAATGCTTAATACTTGTAAAATTGAGTAACATAGCCAGAAGGCAACTGGACTTAGGATGCTTCACATTACAAGAGTTAAGATGCTTGTACTGGTAAGTATGGTCTTCTTTCATGAAATGGCAGAGTGGAGTCAGACATATCCATCACTATCAGTGCTCTGAAGTTGCAATTGTGAGGCAAGAGACGTTCGGAATGGTGAATGTAGCCTGCTTGAAAGATTTTTAGGGAATAATTCTTGTAAATTTGATCTATAATTTGAGTTGGGTTTTTTTTCTGTCCCATACTTTTAAGTACTTGACTATGACTTGTGTTACCTTAGCAAAGGTTGGTTACTCAGTAATGTGAAGGGGGAAAGTCTTAATGTATGATGTAAGATGTAAGGGTGGTTGCAAGATTGGTTAAATCATTGTTTTTGTATGCTAGGACCATGTGTTGGTAGTGCAAGAATTGGCATATCAATGAACGTTTGCTTTGCTCAGTTTGATAGTATGATAGTAGCAAGGCAGCCTACCTAACAAGCCATGGGCATGGGGTTTTCTCATGATCTCCATTATGACATCACATTTCTTGTTTAATCCAGTAGATTATATAGAAGGAAGTTCAAAAAGCATTGGTAAGAAAATTATACTTTTTATGCCCATTAGAAATACATAGTAACTGATTTGTGCCATGCTTTGAGCAGATTTCACTCAGGTATCTGAAAGTTGTGCAAAAAGTAGACATTCTGTCAAATAATGATAACCAGTATGTTATAATTTACCATGGATATTATAGCAAGGTGACCAAGGTGAATTAAGAATTACGCAATCATTATAAGTGTGATGATTGCATTTAAATGTTCACATGAACTTTATTCCAGGGGTTTTCATCCTATGGTGATGCGATGTGGGGAGAGGGAGGGGGCATTCTGTGTCGACTAGCCATTTGATTTTCACTGAGAATGAACGGCACAGATGACACGAAACCCAGAATATTCAGGGGTAGGGGATACATAGGAGGCTAGCATCTCCTGTTGGAACCCCTGTGAGATTGTGATAAATACATTGAAAAGTTCACTCATGCTGCTTTGTTGTGTCTGTATGACCAAGGTATGATGTGTCCTCTTGTTTGTTTTTTTTTGGGGGTTGTTGTTCATCCATGGGTGCACATATTTCATGTCTTTTTCTCATGATACATCGCAAAAGTCATGACACTGGGATCTAGTGTGCATGAATGGAGAATTGTTGCACATTCTTGCTGCATTTTTATAGAGTCATGCATCTTGCTGAATGGAAGAGAAAACTTATTTGTGGGAAAACAGGGCTGATGCAGAATCTGCTTGAGCTGGTTGTATGTATTGTACAGTTTATATGATGGTTTAAAATTTTGCTTCAGTACTGAAGTTATGAAGCGCCGCATGTTTATAATACTTAATGAAAGAGAGATGTCAAGAGCTGCACCCGACAGATTAGAAATACATTTGTCTTACAAAATGGGCGTGTTGTTAGCAAATCAGATGTCTGATAGAAATAATTGCACCTGGATTCAAGCAACTGATGTTTCACTGTATTACAAATAAGCATCTGGCTTAACCAAACAGTTATGAATGCTGTGGATATGTTGGATGCCCCATGAAACAGCACTTGATTTCTACCCTACAGGAGTGTGAAAAATGTACATTTGAATCCATTCAACACTGTATTAAACATGAAACTACCACTGCTACAAAATAGTTTGAAAATTTCAATATTTTCTTATATACATTTATCATAACTATTATAAAATGTGCCTAACTTTGATCAAAAAGAAAATTAAGTGAAAGTTTATGTGGATTGCAGTGAAGTGGAGTTGATTACATCATCATTGTATGCTAGTGAGTATTACGTGGCCATAGGGGAAAAAAAAGGGCGGTTTCGGCATGGCAGATCAGGATATTCATTTACTTGATAAATTGTTGACAAGAACAAAATTATTATGTTGGCAAGCAAAACTGCATCTTTAGTTCCATACTGTTAGAAAGTGAGGCTTCCATAATGTCTACATTATGTTGTATTTATGGAGATAATCAGAATCTGAAATCTGACAGGCATGGCTGGGGAAGATTAATCCTTATTTCCATGTTCTTTAGTCTTTGAAGTTGCTGATATATTGTAACCCCTTTCAGTTGCGAAAAGTAGAGATGTGTTGGTTTGGTAGATGTTTACAGAGCTAGAGAACATGTGCATATGCCTGTTAAGATGAATTCACTTATTTTGTTGCTCTGTTTGTTATATTGTTAAGGGTATGAAGTTAATGATAATTTATTTACAAACATTGAAAGTATGTATGGTCAAACCATGTGTGTTTTAGAAATTGTGATGTGATTGTCGTATGGGTTACTGATGGGCAGATATGGGAAAACTGTTTTGAGGTTTTTTTGTTTTTTCTTTTTTGCAAGCATTTGTACCGAAAGATGAGATTTGCTCATTTCATTTTGTTCAGTTTCCTGCTGACCAGGCTGTGCTGTGTTACAAAATGGGTTTGGTGCCTGATAATATTTTCGCTTTTGTATATTGTGCATCAGCTTAATTAATTTTTTATCAAGACAAATGGTCTCTTTGTATTGACATGTGATGGGATCAGAGGTGATTATGTAGGCAAACTTTTAATCTTGTAAAAAGTCGTAATTCTTGGGTTTGATACTGCATTTTAGTTCATTGGTTAAGTGGTCCTGAAGTTTATGAGTAGTTTTGTGATGTCATGAATAATGACACTGAACAATCAACACTATTCATTGAGGCCTGAGCTGAAAAAAGTGCCTAGTAGACCATTGAGGTCATGAATGGCTGGAAATCAAGCTTGTCAGTAAGCACAGCAGCATGACCAAATGGTTATGGCATTGGACTCCGGATCAAGTAGGTTCTGCCATGGTCAAGTTAAAATTGTTTGTGAGAGCATTTCATTTACATTTTCAATAATACTCCCATCCATGAAAGTTTACTGGATAGTTAGCTGCAGGTGCTGAAAGCTAGTGCTATTGATCAGTATCTATCAAAAGCAATAGCACTGTCTGCTTCTCGTGAGGTTGGGAAAATTGTCCAGTGACCAATGGGTGTAATAATGAGAAATTGCATTGGGGTGGGAGGGGGGGATTGCCTGGATGCAATAATGGATTATAGTTACATGTAATAATGTATCATAATTTTGTTTTAATTAAGAACACTGTCCTGTGGTCTCCTTATATTACATACTTATATCTGTAAATTGTGTATGGTAGCTGCCACTCAGTTGTATTCATTTCCCAGCCAGCTTCACCAGTACACTCTCATTCTCAAATGAAGTTTGTATAGAGCTGTTTACCAAAGTCAGGCATGCCTGTGGTGCTTGACTACTAGCCACTCAATGACTGAATACTTCATTGTTTTCTAACCAGCACCATCACCTTCTGTGAATCAGCATGCCATGCTGTCAGATATGACTGTGACACGTAATGTGATGTAAACAGTCTTGTTTATGGTTTTAAGGGCATAACAGTAGAACATCTTCAGTTTAGAGCAAAGACTTCATTACTATTCAGAGAATCTTCATTATCAGTTGACCAAGATATACATGAAGCATTCTTCTGTAGCACTGTCAAGCACTTGCACTCACCTTTTGTAGATAAAAAGTTCTTGAAGCTAGTCCGAGCAGGAGTCAAAGGTTGTCTTAGTAATAATGGCACAGACCATAATTTATAGTAACTATGCTCAGACCGGTCAAAATTTAGAAACTACAGAGATAATCTTTTCTTTGGAACAGCTTTCTGTATTACCAGTCTTTCTTTTTACCCCCTACAGTATCATCAGTGCTTCTTTTTATCCCCTACTGTATCATCAGTGCAGGAAAGAAACATCATCTAAAAATCTTGTTATTCTCATTTTAGTTCATGAACATTGATTTTAAGACCAGGCTTGTATTTCTTTATGCACTTCAGATTAAATAGCATATGAAAAGTGCAAGATGTGATGAGTCTGCTGATGAACTCTTTATTACTTGTGAATGTGAGAGTATATTTTATAGTTTTATGAGAGGGAAGTCAGTAGCATTTGTTGTTATTAAACTTTCTCATTTATAGTTTCATTTGACCCCTTTTCTTTAACAGGTTGCCCTTTCCTTCATTGTTTTATATTTATTGCCTAGAGAAGTTTTGTTGTTTTTTTCCTGTAACTTTTCATGCGTTTGTGTTATCCAGGTAAATTGAGCTTTTTTTCCTACTCTGGGGGATTGTAATATCGTCTTCAGATTTTCGTCCTACCAATATGACAGTGTTAACTTTCATCAGAAGTTGAAATGTGCACTGTCCATCTTTCTTTTGGCTATTATTTTGCAAGAACATTCCAGAACAGTGTCTCACAGGTTCATCTCTGTATGTGTGGTATTCTTTTTGTTTTCATTCAAGCAGTTTCTGGTGAGAGGGAATATTGTGTCTACAATATAAGCTCTGAAGTCTGAGAGATACAAATCAGTTAAGAAAAGGTATGATCGGCTAAACTTTAAAATGAAGGAGTTTCCTATGAATAGTTTGTTGACAAGCAGAAAGTTAGAATATTTAGCTGTTCACGTCTGCTCTAGTAGTAGGTAGGATTGTCACCGTTACGCTTTTTTTGTCTTTCTTCAGTTGCCGTTAATTTCTATTTTTGGAGCTTGTTTTGCTGTGCAGTGAAAAGTGAGGGCTTGTGACTTTGTTTACTATTAATTCTGGCAGTTTTGTTCACAGCTCTGTACACCTGCATTTTTGCTTATCATCATTCAAATATGTTAACAAATATATTGTATATTGAAAGCCAGGCTAAGGCATACAACTTCAAGCATTTTTTAAACCCTCAGTGAGAGTGCTCTAATGAACGTAAAAGGAAATAATGTTAGTGTAATTGCTGTTCACAAAAATTTCCATGAAATTTGAGTTTCAGATTTTTTGAAATGGGAGCTTAAAAAACAACGATGGAAAATAAAAGAGTTGCAGTTAATTTAGTGCAGATGTGTTTAGGAGTCCAACTTTATTTTCTGTAGTTGCTTTAATTGCCATTCCTGTCTTTGTGTAATTAAAAATACACATCGTGTGTGGTCTTATGTTGACAGAGTCATGTCTAACCCTGTTGTCTCTGGTATGATATACAACTCTTACTTTGCTTTCAGTTTGTACATAAGGCTTTCATAACCACTTGATGATGTCTGTATTGTTACCATACCCAAATGCATTATTTTCTTTTTGCCAGATCATGTAGTTACTATGAAGTTGCTAATGCTCAAACGGCTGAGCATACAGTGGGATAATCTTATTGTATTTTTTTTTCATTGCCTGAAAATGGCAGTGTGGTTCAATAAAGTGACAGTTTACAGTAATAAGCCATGTTCTTGTTGGTTACAACAGTGGTATATCTATTTGTAATTTGTCTTGTTTGCATTTTGCATGTGGCAGGATTGTCACCTTGAAAAGTTCTTAAAGTAGGACACGTACATCAAAAATAATTTTCCGTTCTTCAATACTTTTTCTGTCTAAAATTATCTATGGTGCCCACCGAGTCAATTTTGCGAAGAAAGAGCATCATTCTGTTACCCTGTGCTTATGTAATATGGCGCAATAAGGAGAGTTAAGAGTTACCGGGTTTGGCTCTTGCGTCCAGAATTATTCCCCTTCCCCGATCAGCAGAAGCCTTCGGCAAGAACGCTGACGTCACTTACGTTCCAGCAGCTACAGACATCTCTACCTGACAATGTATTATTCAGCTTTTAATTAAGGTTGTGGCATTCCATATTCAGATGTAAAGTTTGATAGTGTAGTGTAAGCCAGAAAAAAGTATTCTGCATTATTATTGCCTCAGCATGATTTTGTTTAGCATATCTACTGTTCACAGAGGAATTAAAACATTCATACCAACATGCTGTCACCCGTCTGCAGAGCACTGGCTAGACAGCTTGGCCATGTGGCAAGAACGTATTTGATGTAAACTTATGGCCGCCACACGTGCAGTGGTTGTAACAATTTTGACTTTGGATAATGTAACTCTATGGATTGTCTGGGGCCAGCAGAGGCGTTATATCATTATGACAGACACTTGAAAGACTGTTTTATTGGAATAATAGGGTATTGTATGATTTAATATGGTCTGTAGGAAGGTGCAGTCTTCCTTTAAACATTGTTGTCAGTCTGCATGAGGAATCACTTCATGGAAAATAAAAGAGTGTTGAAATGACAAGAACGTCCCCCAATTTCATAACTCAGATAATTTTCTGAATACACATGGCATTATCACTGCTGCTTGAGTAAACTGAACAGGTTTTCTATATATGACTGTGTAAGACTAGAAAGAAATACAAAAACAGACCACAATGCAATGAAAACCATTACCTGGTGGCAAGGCCTCATTTGCACATTTCATACAAACAAGATCACAATGGATGAAATATCCAAATCAAATTTTGTGGCAGGAATTTATTTACATTATCTTCTATTCACATGAAAACCTCAACCAAATGTTACTAATGTACCAAGATCCTCTTGCGGACACACTCACCCAATCATTAACCTTCAGAATTTGACAAGAGTAAATATCTCTGTATGAGGATTCAAGAATTCACTGTCACAGAGGGTGTATGACAATGAATCATTTATCTTGTGCTCACTAAGATACACAAGTTTAGCATTCAACAGAGCAAGATCAGAGTAAAGAGTTCAGAACTGGCAGGAACTGACCTGTAGACTTAAACGTGGACACACATGCCAAAATAATTGTTTTCAAGAACTTTTTCCTTCTGAAAATTAACTATGGTGCATGTCTGGACAATCTGGCGAAGAAAGAGTACCATTCTGTAACTGCATGTGTGTAATATGATGCAATTTAAACAGCTGGAATGAGCGGGATATGCCCTTTTGTCTAGAGTTATTCCTCTTTCCCGAAGAGCAGCAGTTTGTGGCAAAAATAATGGTGTCACTGAAGTTCCAGCAACTACAGACACCTCTATTTGACAAAGTATTATTCAGCTTTCAATTAACAGGGATGCCACTCACTTTTCATTAAATTCTCTGAAACTTTTGCAGCTTTGCAGGACATCATGTGGATATTTTGTCTTTAACCTGAAACCTCTACTTTCAAAGAGCCAAATCATGTTTAATCTTTATATATAAAGCTATCTTAATAAGGATATAAAGCTATCTTAATAAGGAAATAAAGCTATTTCCTTAAAAAAATGAAGACACCTAAATTTACTACATAATTATACCATAGAGAAATTGAAAGCAAGCTAAGCTTGTCAACCCCTAATTATCATGGATCAGGCAGCAGACAAGGCTATTTAAATAAACTTCATCACACTGTTTGATTCTTATAATTAGTCATGCAATCAAGTTCTTCGTCAATGCCAGAAATTGATTGTAAATACAAAGGTTAGGATAGGCTGCTTCAAAATTTTCTTTCTCCAAGTGCTTGGGTTATGATTTGATAAGAGAAAGTGCCATTTGGAAAGTCCCTAGATACTACTGGGGTGTCCATAAAGATTTTGCTGCTTTTAATCACGATTCCGACTATCTCCGCAAATCTAAGAAGATCTAAGTGTTCTGAGAAGTCGGCCAGCCTAATCCACTCATCGCCCGAGGAAGTCAAGCAAAAGTGACTGACAATTGGTCAGTCCTATTGCTGCTGAAGCTAGGCCGGCCGAAGCTAGGCCTACAATTCAAGGCAATTTCCGCAAAAGAAAGCGTGCATTCAGAAGTGTAACGCCGAATTTATGTGTTTGGTATGGTTTTCATTCTCCAAATGAGTTGTCAAAACCAAAATCACCATTTCCATGACAATGGAATGTGTTTACTGAGGCTGGAAGTGACATTTTATTAATTCTTATCTGATCTAACTGTACGGTGGCCGAACTGAAACTTCCAATAAACTTTCAGGTCTCGGGGAATCTCCTTTTTCTAAGAGTCATCAAGGGTTCTTGGACGGGATTCAGATGGCATTCTCGGGGCCGCCAATCTTCTTGGATTTCCAAGAATTCTCAAAAGAGTGGCATCCCTCAATTAAGGTTTCTGTCATCCAAATTTAAAAGTAAAGTTTGACCGTGTAAGCCAGGTAAAGTATTCTGCATTTTTATTGCCTCAGCATGATTTTGTTTGACACAGTTGCCGTTTACAGTGGAATTAAAAGATCCATACAGACATGTTATCACCCGTCCACAGTGCGCTGGCTAGACTGCTTGACCGTGCAGGCAGAACGTATTTGATGTAAGCTTATGACCGCCACACACACAGTGGGTGTAACAATAAGAATTCAGACTTCGCAGAACATAACCCTGTATGTTGTCTAGGGCAGGCAGAGGCATTATATATATATATAATAATGTTGACAGACACTTGAAAGACTGTTTTACTGGAATAACAGGGTTACATATGATTTAACATGGTCTGTAGGATGGTGCAACTTTCCTTTAACAGGAAAATGGGGGTGGGGGAGATAAAAGAATTTGTTTTTCCAAGCAAACAAATACCTTAGGTCTGTGTCATAAATGAGCCTCTGGAATCTCACTGCAAGAGACACCAGATAAAATCCCCATTTGAAGACCATAACTGCAGCTGAGTGCTGGAGCAAACTTCTTTAGCCTAGCTCCTTGTTCAACTTTCAAGGGTTGGAGAGTTTTCTACACCAGATATCTAAGCTTGACACAGCGGTTTAAAAATTTATTTTAAAGCCCACATACCTAGCGGCCAAGAAAAAGATAATTCAGAGTCCAAATTGGAATAGAGGCACTCAGCCAAACTACTGTTGCTGTTAGATGTGTCTTAAAATTTTCAAGATACACCCATAGCACCAGATACTTAAAAGTTGCAGCATAACAGGATATATCTGCTATATGTGCAAATTCCAACTGCATAAAAATTTGTGGCTTCATGGCTTCAGATCCCAATCTGAACTCAACTTTACGGTCAAATGGTCTACCATGGCCATCTAAACCAGTGTCCGATACTTTGACGAATGTATCCCGCTGACACTTGAGATAGTCTAGAAAGAAAGACTAGGGTCTTCACAGCTTCAGGTTCTTATTTCATAATCGTAATTTCAACAGCAGTTACTATGTTCCACAGCTTCAACTGACAATCACCAAGGATGATTATGAAACTAAGAATTACTGAATGATGTCATGCCAGAGTTTTGGTCATGTATGGTCCTTCCAGTTCATATCCAATCTTGCGGTAGTAATTCCTTGTGCCCACACCTGCAAGGAGACAAGAAAATAATTTATCATCAACATTTATTTTCACTATCTGATGCAGGGCCTCATGGTCCCAGTTCTCATCTGCTTAAGCAGGGTCTAAAGCTTGCATGGGAGCTGCCTCATTTCATAACTGGAATGCAATGATGTGTAAATAGTCTGTTGCATTGAAGATGACACATTCGGTCCCAGTGTAGAGTTGTGAAATCATTTTCACACCAAAGCCTCAAAGTGCTCCATCTTCCTGTGGTGTTCTATAACTAACAGCTATACAATTTATTTCCAGCACTTAATCTCACCTGGCCTCCATAAAACATAAAATCACCTTGTTGTTCCTCTCTTCCAAGCACACTCAGATGCAACAAAATGAATGAAAAAATAAATCATATCATTTTGCAAAGATAAAACAGAAGGAGGTAAAAGGCAAAGTTTCATATGTTTCATCCCCTGCCGTTTGTATGGTACAAATCCATGGTAAGAGGACTCCATAATTACACTACACTCAAATCTTCAAGTCATTCTACTCACATTCTTCTTTTATTAAATAAATCCATCTTACCTGAAATCACAGCAATTTTCCTAGATCCATGCTCTTCCAAGGCTATTCTTTCAGCTTCTTCCATCAGCAGCATTCCAAAACCCTGACAATGAGATGCAGTTTTGAAAGAAAAATTGAAACTCAAAAACTTCTCTAGATTACCAGTGAGACTTATCATCAACAAATGATAATCCTGCCTAAATTTTGTATTTCTTTCAGTGACAGTGGGTTGAAAATTCATTCACAGCACTCTCTTTGAGTAACTGAGAAGGCACATACAAAAGGCATCCTCTTCACTGGCTGAGTAACACTTGCCTTGGCTGACAATACTAGCATAAGCTTGAAACTCAAAGTGCAGAATTTAATCGGGAAATTGGATTCCCTCCTATTTGTCTTTGCTTGGGAGATTTGCTTCCTACACCAACCATCTGCTTACCTGATGCTGAAACTTCCTGGGATCCCTAGTATGCACAGGTACAACACTACCGTACACATGAAGTTCCCGGACTATGGAACAACCTCCCTTCAGCTCTGGTCTGAATGTGTCAGGTGAACACTTCCGCAGCCGCAACAAACCAATAAGAATATCTTGCTCTGGATCTTCATATGATAGGAAAGTTTCCCAACCCCCATTGGCGACGTAATCTCTACGTATGAGCTCTGCCTGTTGAGAGAAAATACTAGAAGATGTTGGTTTTCAATATAAACAAGTGACACACAACTAGCTACTGACAATCAAAACTGATATATTTCACAAATAATTAAGATTAAAAATGAAGCTAAAAGGGGCAACACTACCTACCCTCTCCCCGCCTCTCCCACTCCCCACCTCCAAAAAAAAAAAAAGCATCATATATGGTCGCTGTCTTCCAACCATGTGATACTTCCACTTCACAGCACTGTAAGGGAACAATGACATATGGTACATAAACATGGTACTGGTAATGTTTAGGGTAAATCGACAATGATGACATTACCCACCTTTTCAACAAAACCATCACTTACATATACTGACGCTTAAATTTTTTAAATACATCACAGCTTTGCAGCCTATCAGACATCTGTAGGGAAGTAGGTACGAGTACGATTTCTCACCTGATCAGGTTTGACTTTGTGATGGAGCTCTTGAATGCCAACCTCTCTCGTCCTGACATCCCGGCACTGAGTTCCCAGATCATTCATCCTAGCTAGTGCCAGCTCTCGCAAATTCCCATGCTCCACTCCACTGGTAACTAGAGGCATGGGGATATCTCTGCCAAAGAGAGAGATGCAATGACTTACAGGGGTTCATTGTAAGGCAGCTGCCTCTTACAGTTGGGTTAATTTGAGAACAGGAGGGTTGTTATTATTTTTAGTACGCCAAACATTTGCTCAGTTGAAGTAACAGCTTGTTAAAAGATCACAATGCACAATTTTTTCCAGTTTTATTATTCCATCTTTATGACAAACTGACTGAAGTCATGACTAGCTAACCATCACTAGACATTAACTGAAGAATATAAAGGAAGCACATGTTGCCTTATTTAAATAACTGGTCTTGCTTCAAAATGATTCCAATGTTTATAACTCAAAATGCTGCTGTTTGACCAAAAAATATTATACAGCAAATATGGTCAAATCATCTCAAGCTCCTCTGTATATAGCTTGTTTTCTGTCCTTTAGCTGAGTCAGTTCTTCACAACATTCATAGTTTATGAGACTGCCAACTGCATATTATTATGACACTCGTTGATTGATAAAAGAGGTGCAGGATGAAAGCCTCTTGTGTCTCTTTTAAAGTAACGATTTTGGCACAAACAGTCTTTTTCTGCAACATGGCAGAACAGGACCTAGATTTGTGTGAAAATTACATACCAAAAGGAAAAAGCAACAGTGATTCTAACCTCTGAACTCTGTACACTCGGGTCCAAGGAGGAACAAGAGCCAGAATGCGAGCGATGAGGTCAATCAACTGACTGGGAGGATAACTGCGGTAGCGTCCTGTCTTCCACAATTCATAGAGACCTGAGATCATCAAAGGATGATGACAGAAAAGTACATAAGATCAACTGGTGAACAGATAAGAATATCAATTACCGTAATGAAAGCAAAAGAAGTTTATAGTACTGTCACATTGACAAGGAAGGGTCATCATTTCTAAAATCGGTATTTGACCATATGAGCCCTGACACCCAAAGTCAGCCAACCTCCTGTGCTTTTCCTTTTAGTTTCTGTGTTCATCAGTGTATTTCCATTTTATTGGGAATGGAGCAGAGTGTCATTGTGAAATTCTTTGTTTAAGTGGAATGCAGCCTCACAGAGATAATTAAAACCCACCCTTCACTGAGACTTACAACCCATATAAATACATAACAAAAGCATTGATAAAAGTCAAGTACCTGTGCCTCTTATCACCAGTGTTGGGTAAATCTTCAGCCCATCAGCTCGAAAAGCTGGATTTTCAAAAAATTCCTGAAATCATAGAAAAATGTAAAATTAATACAAATGAGGGACAATGCCAAAAATGGTACTGAGACAAGGAGGTATGAAAAAAAAATGATATGAATGAAAAAAAGAAAGAGAAATACTAAGTTGGAGAGATTCATATCTTTGAAGAATGAAGACATAAAATACTGTATCCTAACTTAAATGATTAGATTAAGGACTAAACAAACTATAATATTAATCTTAATTAAGAACAAGTAAACAGCCACAAACTACAGCTTACAATGAACTGTTCTACATCTCTCTCCCAGCCAACATTTGGCAGGTCTGGCATCATGTGGGATACAACCTTGAACCCTGCATCCTTGGACATCTGAAAGGACTCACAGACAGCCCTTACTGTATGCCCTCTATCAAAGGAGAAAAAAAAAGAGATGAAAAGAGATGAAGTAACATAACAAAGATATTTCATACTTAAATGTTTCTGTATATTTCTTCTGCAAATTAATAACAATGCTAATAAGGGGTACCAAATGAATTATGTGATCAATATAGCAGATACACCAAAAGTAATAAAATTACAGTATAGTTTGTATTACTGCATAAACAGTAAATCCAGTGAAGATAAGGTCACCAGATCTCCTCTGAACAAAGCATTTCCTGGTCAGAAGAGCAAACAAACATGATCCTTTCACTGAAACACAGATGCATCTTCCACTCCACTGAAAGGAATCATCTCTGGACTTACTATCAGATCTCCTTAGCATGATGTATTTAACAATGCACTCAAAATTACTGAAGATGGACCAATGTCTGAAAATTCATGTATTAGACTACTATATTTGTCTGTAATTCTTCATTATTCCTTATAGCTATTTCCAGTGCATGGAACAATGTGATTCTAAATCAAAGATTACTGTTCCGAACTCAGTCCTCTCCTTCATGGGACTGTAGTTAATGCCAACAGTGAAAGCAAGACAGTCAAGTTTGATCTTACCGGTTAGTATCTCTGGCCACATCCTCATAGACACTCTGTACCCCAATCTCCAACCTTGTGCAACCATACTTCAGCATGTCACTGGATTCAATACGAGACAGAAACAAATGTGAATAACAATAGCTAAAACATCAGTCACTCCCACATTTTGAGTGTTCTTGCAATCAGTGACATAATGATAATGGCAAATAACAAAACTCTGCAAAAAGAAACACTACCTTCTGATCATAAAAAATGATACAAGAGATCCTTTTAGTATTATTATGAATGATAGATGTTGAAAGACAATGAAGACTGTCCATAGAATTTTCTATCACAGCAAGTCTGTTATTAGTCTTGTTACTCTCCTGCTGTTTTTCCCCTCACTGTTTGTAGCACCCAAGCCAGCATGTCATTGATAAAGGTATGAAGTGAAATGAGCCTTATGATTTGCCACATTCCATAATGAGAAAATATTTAGTATGGTGTACATTAATGTTATTTGACAGCAGAGCACGAAGGGAATAACAAAACTAATTTGATCTTCTTCATTCTTTTAGAGATTCCAAGTATTCCAAGTTGACCCACCTGAGATGCTTTTTCAGACAATAATCTGGCCTGGTCTCTATGGTGATGCCAATGCACTTGGTTGTGCTTTTCTCAGAATATCTGCATAAGTGAAATAGTCAAACTAACTTGACAAGGAACCAAATTCTAACAACAAGATGGCAAAGAAAATGTTACCATATCTGCATCTGAAATCATGCTGAAAAAAATAATGGTGATGAAAAAAATGTTGTAGAACGTCACAAACTGATATATAGTCTGAGTTCAAGTTAGTCAAGAGTTATTTTTGCTGGAAACAAAAAAGGGTTCTGGGCAAAATATAGAAGAATAATAATCCCGATGCACAGACTTTCTGTCTTACACAGAATAATGATAAATTTCATACAGCATACAATGAAGTAACTTTGTGTATAGACAAAACTTTAAGAAGTCTCCTTAAAGATATCTATCAACCAGGATGAAACCTGGTGTCGGTTTTCTATAGATTGATCCTTAAAGGAGAAAAATGTATCATTCAGCACTCTGATGTGGAATTTTTGCGGGGCAACCCTGAAGGACCTATGGTGATGTTGCATACCATGTTATCTGCATAGTAAGATCTAGGTATGAATGGTGCCTCCTCTTAAGTAATTTTGGGTTCAAAATGTAAAGGGGTGTCTTACTGCTAATACTGTACATATTCCTATGCGACGTTCTAAGCCCCTTAAATAGGGAATGAAATGATGATCAATATTTAATATGCCCCCGGACATAAAGACGGAACTTTTTAGCTGACACAGAAGACCATGTTGTGAAACAGGATAGCCACATGTTGTGTGAAAGTAACTTACTTGACTGCTTCTTGTACACTAGAGCTAGTGTGACCACTCAGAGCATCATGCAAATTCCTGCAATGAAATTGAGTTAATTGAACATGGATTAGAAAGTTAAAGACAAAGTTAATAAAACTATTCAGACATGTAACATAGTCCTGCCTGCCAGTCCAAAAGATCATGAACTTGTCATGTGATCTTACCCACCCCTTCTATCAAATTTACAAGAAGAGCACTCCCATTGCATCTGAATTTTTCATAGAGGATTTCTTCACTTTAAATGTATATTAATCAACTGTTGACTTTGCACATTTGTTAAGGTTTATATTCAGATTTGCGAATTTTAAGATGTTCCTGCAATTCCTGAACTGCAGGCTGTGCTCACAAGGTACAAACCAGAAGAGCTGACTGAATGATTTTTACATAACATAACAGAGCAACTCATTTCAAAGGTACTAATCTGACACAGAATGATGAAAAACAAAAAAAACTTCCATGACTTTATCCTGCTGTTACAAAGTGATCTAACATTTTTTTTCCATGATAACAACATTTTAAACCCTCCATAAACTTTTTGTCGCATGAAATATATGCGGTTTACAATAACTTTCTACTCTTGTCGGTGCACAGGAGAGTAGTTCTTAACAAAATAATGAAACATATCGTCGCTGTTCTGACATAGTGGCGGAGATGGCCATTTTGGGGGTACTGAGTTATATACAGCATGTGTATCCTTACCATGACTACTTTATTTCTTTATTTTGTATAAACAATTTTGCAAAATTCTAATTAGTTTTTTTAGTTTTAGCGATTGTATTTTGACAAACACCAGAAACTGACCAGATTTTGGTCTTGCATAGTGAAAACTCTAGCTCTAGCTGAAATCTAGCCAGATCGATCTTCGTCACTATGTAAGAACAGCGATGATATATCCAATGTTTCTGAAATTTCCATGATTTTTCCATGAATGTTGGCCATTTTTGCAGATTCCTGGTATTTTCAAGACCCGGAAATGCCAAAGTCAATTTTCTGTGATTTTCCCAGATTTTCTAGGTCTATGTAAGTTACCTGATAAAGTAGTCTCTGTAGTCATCTGGAAGACTCATGAACGTTCCACCCATCACAATGAACTCCACCTTGTCAACACTGTGGCCAAGCTGCTGGAGCTACACATGGAGGAATTGAGAACAAACTGTCCTGAATAATGAACTATTCCTACATACAGGGGTGCAATATATCTAAAATCTTTTTGAATCATCATAAAATTCAGCTTAAAGAAATCTTCACACAGGCTAATGAGCCCATCGTAATTTGGATATATCAACACTTGAAGGGACTAATTGAGGAGATGTAGTCTAAATGCCCTTGCCCAATATAAACAAAAGCACTTCCTGAATTTTAGAAATTAATCTGTTAAAAAACCAGTTACCCTTTTCTACCTAGGAAATTAAGAGGGTGTGGAGAGAAACACGTTAATCTCCATTTAGACCAAAACAGCATCTAGACAAAGGCAATTTCTAAAATACTGATTTAAAGATAAAGAAGTTCCATCGAAATGCACTTGCTGCTTTGAGTAATCTTTGCAATACACCCATATCCAATGTCTTTCATAACTTCAAACTTCGTAACTTCATCATTTTATGAAACACATGGGGCTGAATAGACCAAACAGTCAAACACAGTTGCTTATATTAATTAGCAGATTTGGCAAATGTGACATTCTCTGTCCCAGCTGTGTAGTTTTAAGCACTAGTAAAACACGCTGTTGCATATATTTCCAAAACTTCTGTTAACTAATCTAAAAATTCAACAGCTTACTTTGCTTAAGACCTTGTTTTCTCTCTCACCTGTTCTACTCTGTGTCTTGTCTGTAAATATGGGTTGTACCTTGCTCTGATGGCTCGCATGGAAGTGGGCTGGAGATAGAGAGAAAAAAATAATAAAATACTGTTTAAACCACATGAGCAGAATTTCCATGAAAGCCTCAGAGACATTCATGGGCAATGAAAGGGCATGTTAATATCAATCTGGAAAGCTCTACTTCCCAATACACTGTATACTATATTTCATACTCATGTATATTATGCCTGAATATAGTTGGACTATTTGCAATATCTGTCTTGGGCAGTTCACATGAAGACAGAAATGTGAAAAATGGGGGGATATTTTATAATATTCATAAACTGTGGAAGCAAAATGACTGCACAAATATTGTTTTCTTGAAAGAGAAAAACTCTTTCTTTTCAAAACAAAATTTTCTTAGATGTGGAGGCCCTAGCTACAAATCTGACATACCTCATATCCTGTGTATGACTGTGTTGAGTATTCAAAATCTGAATCTGGTCCACCTGGACAGTAACTGAAACAAAATATACAAAACACTCTTAAAATTCCCTGACCATGTAGATCACAGATGAAGTGCACTTTACCACAAGCACTCCTTCAGTCAAACTGCTTACATCTGTTTTATTACAGAAAATGACCACATGCGCCAAGATCAACATTTTTCACGTGATTAAAAAAAAATTCTTATGTCAAGCCTCATTTTACAAGTAATCAGTGAACGGAAGACATAAACATCCACATAAGTTTGCATTGTAAGGGCTTGGATAGTGCACTGTATGTTCTGAGAAGCTGTTGATTGCAGCCCACTCTCCTAAATAGGTAACTTGCTCCAGGGGACATAAAATAACACCGAACAGCACATAAATAAGCCACTGACTGGATGGATCTTGAGCTCAACATTTTATTTTCATCCACATTCACAAAGTTTCCTGAGTACTTACACACATATGTTGCCTGTCATTGCAATATGAGGACATCGGTGGGGCTTGCACATTACAGCCACAACAGCAATCTGTGTTAGGATGAAAGAGGAAGGCAAATCACAGGCTGCAAACACAATAGCTGATATAACTAAGCTATATCCACATATGACAAACTGTTGGCTTCACTTCAATGCAACTTCACCCAATTATGGAAAATGTAACCATTAACTGGCTCACAATATTTGGATTTTTTCTGAATATTGTTGTGAATAAGAGAAAATGCAGTTAACCAGACTGTGATTAACATCAGTCAGCTGGATATGTTATCCTACATATTCCAGTTCTTTTAAATCATCTTCTTAACTTGCTAGGCGCTTGCTAGTTCAAAATATGACAAAATATGTCACCGCAAAAAATGTGAGGATCAGCCATTAGAACAGCTGATGGAGAAAAAAAAATAAAGAGAAAAAGTCTGGGGGTCCAAACAACAGCATCCCAGTAGAGACCCACCAAAAAACAAGAAGCTATTATGGTAAATTTAAGGCTACAGTAGAGCCATTCCTTATTTAAATTCATATGACTCACTATGTGATGAATATTATGAAGGAGGCAAAAGAGAATGGTCACTGTGGACTTGGTTAAATACAGTCAAGTCCATGTATGTCGAAATTGGATACCTCCAATTTCTTATTAGTTGAAGGAAAGAGAAATATTATGTTTTTTTTCTTTGTGTCTATTAATTACCTTTGCATAACAAGAAGTAATTAACGCCTATTTCTGATTACTCCAACTGCCCACCGCTGTCACAGAGGCAAAATCACCTCCTGGTGTCCTCCCCGCGTGGTGCCAAACAACGCCGGCGGCTTGAAAATCAAACGAGACAATGCCGTGGATAGAGAGTGGCAATAAAACTGGACACTGCAAGTGCCACTAGCCCCAGCACAATAAGTAGGGCGTGTGTATTAACACCACCGCTAATAAGACAGTGGGGGAAAGAGAATGCGGGAGGGCTCAGCGGTGCTGAAAAATCGATCGATAATTAAACATCTCGACAGCAGTGTATACATACAATGCATCTGGCCCATTGCATTGTGACGGTAAATAAACAAGAGGCTGCCCTCGTGACCTCCCCAGTGTGCTCGCTCGCTTGTGTACGGTTGACTCATCTTTATCATTTTCAACTTGGATTAAGTTGAATTTGTTCTCTAAATAATGGCTTCCTCTATCCTGTGAAGAGAAACCTCAAGACTCATTCCATTGAGTTGAAGATTAACATGCTCCATGAAATCGACAGAGGCGCGATGTCGAAGAATGTCATAGCTGAGAAGTATGGCGTTCCCACTAGCATGCTTTCTACGATCTTGAAAAACCGGGAACAAGTGGAAAAAGCTGTGGCCGTTTCATCTATTAATGTACTACTCAGAGCGATTTCGTATAAAAAGAAATAATCCCATTTAAAATACTTCCCCAATATGCCTGTTGAATTGCCCTCGTGAACTCCCCAGGGTGCTCGCTCGCTCGCTTAGGGTTGACTCGCCTTGGAAATCGTGAGTTGAATTCTGATAACTCCAACTCATTGGGGTGGTCCCAGCCAATTGGAGTTAAGCGGACTCGACTGTATGCGGAATCCGGTGAATCCACGGAAGATTCTAATGCACCTAGGATAAACTTCAATTAATGATGAAACAACAAAAGCACTATTTTATAAAATTACAGAAAATTCTGCTAACCAGTTCACACAAATCCATCAAGAAGATGACATTTTCACAAACACTTAGCCATTATTGAAACTTACCCCACTAGCTGTTCGGACAGGTTTGGCTTTTAGCTTGGGTAACAATATCTGAAAGATGAGTTTTGGAACTATAACATTACATAACAAAAACAAATGCAGGATTTTCAAGAGCATTTCTTAACTGCAAGTACTAGCTCATCTTACCTATCAGGCCAGTAACACTATACTTAGTAGATAGTAAGACCACACTGCCACAGAGTTTGTACCTCATCCTTAGCCACTTCAGTGGGTAAAACTGTCCTTGTCTGCTTATCAGAATTTAATAAACTATTCTGTGGGTTTAAATTTCAGTGCAGTTACCAAAAACTCATAATTTCCTCATAACTGGTATCTCTGCATGTGGTGTAAATAATGCATTTCAAAACTGCAGACTTATTATCAGAATCTCTCCAGCACCATACAAATTTCTTATAAGACTAAGAGTCATGACACCCAACCAGTGAACAACTGATTTCTTAATATGCATATCACATCACTATCAATTTCCTCCTTTTATTACCTGCTCCTCTGATTTAGATATCCCACTGAATTTACAAAAAATATCCTGAAAAATATCTTAAACTTAAAGCTCATTTAATCAAAGTATCTTGACTCAACCAGCTAATGGCTATGTCTCTTACTCTAGTAATACACAACTTTTTGACTATTCAGTTTTCACATATCTGGCCCTACCTACCTTCCTCACCTTCTCAGCATTATGCAGAACTCTGAGAATCACAAGGCCCCTGAGCCCACAAGTGAAAAAAACTCTTAAAGCTGAAGCAAACACGTTGCCTTTGTGAGATTCTTGCCTTAGGGAACCTGATCCCTGGGAAGATAGCTGTGGTCATGTGTATTTAGTATAGTTCAATTTACTGTTTCCAGAACTGATACTACTAGTACTACTGTTGTAGAATTACCTTTTTGTAGTCTTGTGGTACTGCTGCAATAATGTCCACGAGGCGGGGCTGACTTGCCATCCCATATTTACTAGCAACTCGTGTCTTCAGCCTGATTGCAGGAAATAAAAATTAAAGACAGTTGTAAACAAATGACTTAGATATATTATATCATGAAATAATATTTCACTGATGATGACAAAGTGTTAGAATGCAATTTTGAAAATACCTCTATATTTACAACAATCACAGATGAACAAAAACACTCAGAAGTTAATTAAAAAATGACACATCACCTAAACAAGCAGCACTGTAGAAATTGTATTCTTCTTGAAAAAACAAACTGACAAGATGCACAATGAATGACTGTAAGTAGGTGACTTACTTGTTCAGGTCAACATCCCGCCTCTCTCTGTCAGCCACTATCAATTCATTGACTATTTCTGTGACTGCCATCACCATCACTTCCTCTTTCGATAGGTCATTGATAACTGTGGATAAAAGAGATGATGGGTAGAGCAACCTAAGCCAGCCAGTGTTACTGATAATGAGCATCAGCCAACAACCATAGATGAATGAGTATAAACCATTTGAAAACACACATGAAGGCTACTAATGGGATTTAAGAGCAAACTGAAGAAAATAGAAACACTTGTGAGCTGAAAAAAATCTCACTATCACTACAGCTGGGTAAACTGTTCTTCAAATTATTCTCTCAAGGCATCTTACCTTTCTTTTTGTTCTTTCCCATTGTTGACGGGCTCTATCTCAAAAATGGGCACCTTATGCACTTCTTTGTCAGGATGTGTGAAATTATGCCCAGAGTTCAGTAGAGATTTCTAATGCCAAGTGAAATGCTGCTAATCGCATAAGTTTCCTGCAAATAATAAACCAAATATGAGCCTTTCATTCATGATGTATGTGTAATAAGCCAGTGCCTGCTTACAGAAAAAAAATATTGTGATGGAACAAGACTTTAAACATAACTTCCTAAATTGGTGAGATACCTGACTGTCAGTAAACAACCTTTCCTAGCCAATTATACTGTCAAATTTTCCAAAGTTTACATATAATTGTCCTAATCCTTGTACACTTTTTAGGCTGATAACTGAGACACAATACCAAGTAAATATCTGTAGATCTGCAGACATCACAACACAGTAAAACATTTGATGACCAAAGCAGTCTATCTAGAAAGGACCAAACCACCATCTTCCACCTGTGAACACAACATATTCCTTTCAGCAAACACCTTGATAGGATACAACCTCGCCATCTTCCTATGTGCCAGTTGTGCACCTGTCATTGTGAGACAGCTGGGCAGTTTATTTGAATTGAATATTTGAATGCATACGTAAAGCCTCAATGATGTCAAGAGTCACACTTCTTTTCCCAGGACCTGATATATTTTAAACACTTGTTATGGGCCACAATACCAACTATATATAACTGACAGAATTAATTACATGGCATTGAACCGCATGGTTAGAGCCCACATGGTGTGGAATCAGTAAGAAATGAAGGATGACCAAAGTACATTACCCCAATCTCAGGCAGTGGTGGGGAGAAATTGTTATTTGCCCCTAGTAAACATTTTTGACATTAACCAACAGCTTTAGTTTGTGTCATTAATTCTTACCTTCTTATATTTAGTGTTTACTATTAGTATTAATATCTCTTATAATTTTAAGTCATAATCGTAATGAAATGTCAATCAAATTATTTGACTCCTGTTTTTCTTCCTCATTTTGATGTGAAGACAAATCTCAGATTCAGATGACCAGTGAATTGCTGTGAGTTGGTTCTATTGCAGCAAAAAAAAAAAAAATTCACTCTTGTTGATTATGGCAAAAGAAAACTAATAATATTTTTCAACATCCGAGGCCTTCTGAAACCTGAGGTGGCAGGAGGATATACAACTGAATAATTGGCATGGTGTTTCCATTTTACATACTGTCAGATTGTTAGCCTAAAACACATTAATATCACAAGGCAACACAAGTCACAATGATGTGATTTTGTGAACAAGATTTAGACTTCTAGATCTTACTGAACTCTTAGATCTTGATTTATTCTAGTCTAGATTATCTGATTATACTATACTGTCTATACATACTAAGACTAAGGCTTGGAAGGATTTCCATATCTACAACTACGGTCAGTACTTTAGTTCCAAATAACGTACTAATACAATCCTAACCCTAACCCTATCCCCCTTAACCCTAACCCTCCCTTTAACCCTAACACTAATGCCCATCAAGACAGTACAGTAGCATCAGTTGAAGCGAGCGTATCTCCTTATCGCCAGTTACCACGGAAATCCTCCCTTAGGCTTTGATTCCTTCATATGTGTGCCAGAAAGATTTCCGCATGCAACACACCGAACCAGCAACATACCCTAGTCTAATTCTAACTCTAACCCTAACCTAACCCTAATCCTGGCCCTGGGAGCCCTGGCCCTGCCTGGTTAGACTAGACTATAGTCCGTAATAGTCCAAAATAGAATTATCTTTCAAAAATAATGACATTCGCCAAACTTGGGTCGGTATGAAAAAGTTGACAGGGTATGGCTCAGNGGACGTTACAGATATTATTTTTTGTCAACAGAATAATAACGGGTATCTAAATTCCCTTCTTTAATCTATATAAATTGGATCATTCTGGGTTATTTTTATGAATAAGTAGGTTTACAGTACAAAAATTAGACTTTAGAGGTTGAAAAATCGACCAGGGGCGTATTTGTGATCTACTAAAATGGATATATCAAAATGATCAAATTTAACGTGACAAGGCTAACATACACACAAACAAAAAGGTGAAAATAATGCAATTATGTATTAGTACCCTCACTTTTAGGTAAAGTGGTGACTCACAGTGTCTTGTTAACTTTCCTCTTCCGAATCACTCGTAAACGATATCATATCATATCCCAGCGCATGTTGGACTCACAGTGCGGGGTTCGAAATCTTGTGATACAGGTGACCACGCCTAGCCTCTTTACAAAAGTAGTTGTACAAATGTAGGGTGATCCGTTGCAATGTTAAAAATTTTTACATTCAAAGACATATTTATTTAGATCTACCAATGTGCAGACAAAACAGCAGAGCCCCCGATGACTAATGTACGCCTAAATGAGAAACAGTATGAGCGTCACACATTAACGCGTTCAATAAAGGTGCTTCCTCGTGCTCATGAGTACATACGAAGGTTTTTACATGCACAGGCCATTGTAATGATTCTAAAAAATATGTAAAGGGAAAAAGTGTACGCGACGTTTTCAACGGAACATGGAAATGATGTGTTCTATTACGGTAAACATATGATACTTTGTAATGTACGACGTGATAGATTATCGAGAATATTTTACTAATAAATGATAAGGAAATTTCTAAATTCCCAAATGCTGATCATTGAAATCAGTATTTTCATAACGTCCAGACCCATACAGGGGCTGATGCAAAATTTTAGAAACACCTAATGGCAGGTTTTTGAGTAATTCGGTAAAAGGTGTGCACAAACCAAAGTTTACGCACTATAGAGTATAGTCTATAGTCTAGCTAGACTAGTTACTGGTTAGGGTTAGAGTATGCTGTTGGTTCGGTGTATTGCATGCGGAAATCTTTCCGGCACACATAAGGAATTCCTCCCCTCCTGACTATTATTTACCCATCAACACAGCTCTACATTTATTAAATTCGCAGACAGAAAACACTCAGAATAGTATCCTCTAGACGTCTAGTAAAGGTGCAACACCACGAAATTGATGGTTTACCAATTATCAGTACTTTTTTCTTTCACAGCTGCGACTTTGCCAGCAGCGTGATCAAACTAAGTTATACTTCAGGCTATTAGTAACTTATCTGTAATTAGCCAAATTAGTCTTGAAATATATCTCGCGTATAATGTGAGATTACATTAAAATTACAATATAAAACCTGAAGTTTTTTATCGAGTCAAAGGTAAAGCAAAGCACTTTTGAAGAATCCGTTTATCAATCATCATTGTGAAACGCCAACTCGGCAGTTTGGGTTTATCGTTGAGATAATAGCAAGATATTAGAAAAGCGTTATAGTCTTACAAAACAATTATTTTTCGTTGAAGAGTTTTACATATTATTTATCTTCCTATGATTTCGGTTTGCCGTATTATTGAAGATAGCAAAAATCATGTTCATATACCAATTTTAACAATTATTTATTAATTTATTACATTGAGTGAAGTTATTTTTTATCTAATGTGATGGGTTTGGGTTTTTTTTTTTTGGCACAACCGCTTGCCGGTGCGACCATCTTTTTGCATCCAATTTTAATTTTTACTCTTGTAGTCTTTCGAAAAAATTCACCGATAAGGATTAGGCTGTTAGTGGAAGATCAACTAGAATACTTTTATAGAAACACAATTCTGAAATCATACTGTAAATCATATTACCATATACATTGTCTTAAAGATTTAAATTATAAACGCAATACGGGTTTTAATACCGCAAACTAATTTCCCTGTGTACCGGAACTTCTAGAAAGTGGGAAGTAAACAACCATTATCACC
The DNA here is from genome assembly GCA_033807755.1 of Ellobium chinense. Taxonomy (NCBI): domain Eukaryota; kingdom Metazoa; phylum Mollusca; class Gastropoda; order Ellobiida; family Ellobiidae; genus Ellobium; species Ellobium chinense. The sequence continues at coordinate 367,592 of JAWQUT010000039.1, read as the reverse complement.
TGTTCGTTAAATTACTCAACACTTCGAAAAGTAGGTCTTATGTATTTCCTGTTTTATCATTATTTGATTTTCTTTTAATCTATCATATCCAAAGGTGACAATCCACACAAATAGTGAGCGATAATCAGCCAGTTCACAGGGCAGAAAGGCATGGTAAAGTGGTCTAGATCGTGGATCTTTGTGTTTTCGTGAACTGTCTGGTGAAAGGTGAACTTCGTCCTGTCGTCGGACTCGGTGGTTGTGCAGGTTTTGATCAGTTGATTTTACCAAATCGCCAGTGACTACCGCCCGCTATTCGTAGATGTACAGGCAGATTTGTCAATGAAGCCCATATAAAAATTTAAAACTGTGGTAATGTTGAGAAGGCTATCATTACTATCAAAGCTGAATATATTTTGCTGAGCACTCCATAAGATAGATGGCATAAGAAGTGTGGTCCCCTTTCATGTTTGGGAGCATTTCCATAAGAGAGTTCACATCACTATTTTGATTTAGATCTAGTCTAGGTCATATAGACGTCTAGCTCAGATATTTACACAGAGAAATTCAGGACCCATTTGTTTGTAAGTCATAGATCATAAATGACAAGAAATATTGCACAATAACATCTAATCATTGAAACTGAATTACTGAAATTGCCCTTCAGGAACTCTAGGGTTATTTTAATACCAGGCAAATACTCTTGCCAGTAAAGTTTAAAAACATTTTAAATTAAGCTAGTCTAGTCTACAAGGATGAAGAAGTTATTTTTAGTTGGTGTTGTTCATGTGGAAGGATTTCCATATGTGGTTACTCCTACAACTACGGTTAGTACCTTAACTCCTATTAACGTATTACAACCCTAACTCTAACCCTACCCCACTAACCCTAACCCTACCCTTAACCTTAACACTAATGCCCATCGAGACAGGAGCATCAGTCAAAGCGAGCGTAACTCCTTATCGCCAGTTACCACATATGGAAATCCTCCTGTTCATGTTGTTAAATGCAAGGCATTTAGTAACTCACCTATCGTTGTAGGGTCTGTCATTCTAGATACAAAGAACCAGGGTCACATGTTTAGTTCATAACCCACTAAGATGTGTTTCTTCATAGTATTGTATGTACAATGTTTGTCACTTGTAAATGAAGGTTCCCTCGTCAGTAAGTATATTTAAAAGAGGCATATTAATAACTTCGTTTCAATTATTTCCTCCTCAGTTAGTATATTTAAAAGAGGGGCAACAATAACTTCGTTTTAATTATTTTCTTGAAAATAGCTTGAAATGCATAGAAATCCTTTCAGTCTCAGATTTTAATATTTTCATGTCCTTGATACTGATTACCCATTACGAGGTCACCTGCCAAGTCTGGAAAGCTGAAGTGGAGAAGAACACAGTCATAATAGAGGGCAAACTACCGGAAATACCTCACATTTTCTGAATTTACTAGGTATTCAGCCAGTAAGGCTTGATCTGTAGAATGGCTTTTTAAAAATTGTCACAAATATTTCATCAGATCAGGTTCATCAGACTTGGCATAAATATTGGAAATATCTGTAGATGTCTAGACCAGTTGGATTTAATGATTCATCTATTCTAAACAACTAAGATAACAAAGTGCATTTTGCTGGGACTGATATAAAAAAAAATGTGAAAACCTTTTTTTTCAGTGGGGGATAAGTAAAGAAAGACTATTTGCACCTGTAGATACAATCTGATCTGCTTTCATTCAGTTTGTGAAGAACTCTGTTAGTGACATGTTCATGAAATAACATAATAACATTATAAATACAGTGGAAATTGGTTGGCTGAAACTGAAAGTGGTTACTAATGAAAAAAAAAATATCCAAAAAATTTTCATGGCTTTGCATAACGTCCTTGTAAGAATGTAAGCTGACTCTGCTTTATATGAAAAGAAAATAGCCTTAAAATAATTTTCTCATCATTTGGTCGTCCAATCTTGCCATATGCAAGCTGAACAAGGATCATTATTTCTTTGAATCTCATGACTTGAAACATTTGGTGACAGTTAAATGTTGCAGCAAGAGAGAAGATGCAATATTTAGCTGCAACCCTTTTGACACCTGTTCACCCCATTTCTCTAATTAGTCCATGCCACAATGAGATAAGCACGTGGGAGAGGTCCTGCACCCTAGCCTATTGGCTAACTGAAGTTGAGGTTGGGAGTGGTAAGGAGTGGGGCTTTGACAGAACTTAATGGCATAGGGCTATGCATATGTCTAGATTTTGTTTTCCTTTTTCCCAAGAGCGGAACCCAGTAGCATTGCCCAGCATTTATTTTTTCAAAAGTATGTTGTCTGCACATTTCCAATTTCTCTGAAAATCAGTTGGGTGAATGCAAGGTAGACCTAATTCTTTACCTAACAGCATTAAAAGTCATGTGACATGCACACACTCATTTTTTTGGGAGGAATTCCATATTCCTGGGTTAGGGTTAGGGTATGTTGTTGGTTTGGTGTGTTGCATGCGGAAATCTTTCCGGCACACATATGGAATTCCTCCCATTTTTTCTTTTATTTCTGCTACACTACAATGATTGAAACAGCATTACTTTTAGGCCTAAACCGAAACATTTAACATGATCCTTTTAATATCGTCAAATCAACTTTGAATGTAGAGCAGCTAATCTTAAAACTAATAAAACATAGAAATGTGTTATGATTTAGAAATGAATTGAGCACATCATTGGGATGACATATTATGATGCATCACAATTCACATGGACAATAGCACCACAGACTGGTGTTGATTACAGGGCTTTTTAAGTAGAATGTAGTGTCTTTTGAACTGAAATGTTGTGATCCTGGAAGCAAGCCGATAGGTATTACTTTATGATTTTTGTTAGTCTTTATATGGTTTTCAACCAATAAAATGTCGAAAGATGTAGTCGAACTCTGAAACAAAGGATATTTGATGAGTGCAGCTTCTTATGGACTTCCAGTTTATTTCTGAGACAAAAGCTTTCTGAATGTGAATAGGGGGGGGGATTATTTTGATGGGGCTAGCACAAAAAGAGAATGTTCTGTTGTCTTTGGCCTTTTTGTTTTTTTTTCTGAATGGAGGATATGCTGAATTAAAAGAAGAAAGAAAGGAGAAATGGAGATTTATGACTGAACTGCTTCTGGTCATTTACACGTCCCATTTGAGTATTCCTGTGAATGTTATAAATTTTACGACATCATCGCTTGTCACCACTAAACCATTTTATTATACGTTTGTGTTGAGTTATGACTGCTTAAAGAGATGGGATCAAACAGCTGGCGTTGAGATTCACAGGGTGGGCAGGGGAGCCAATATTGCTAAATGATAAGCTAATGGTAGTGTGAATTTTTAAAATGTTCATGGTTCGTACTCAGGCAGAAAGTATGGGTATGTATATAAACAGATCTGTCATGGACAGAAAAAAACAGTATTATTAATTATCAGTAGAGGTCAAATTCCCTTGAAGACAGTCATAATGTGTTATGCTCTATAACAAAACATTCTATGAGTGTTTCAAATTGATTGCCCAATTTTGTTCAATTAGGGTTGATCTTATGAGCTGAAATGCCCATTATGCAATGTAAAATAGGAGTCAGAAGGGATAAGTAAAGTAGTAAATTGATGAGGTGAATACTTTGGTATTTCAGGTACAAAGTGCATTCAGAAGTCCTGCCAGAACTGCCTTTGATTAGCTGTAGATACACAGTCATAAATTATGAATATGTCTTGATGATTTTGCATAAGTTTAACTTGTTGACAAATTATAAAAAGAATAAGCTAATGAACTATTTAAAAGTCTATATGCTCATCTAGTATGGCCTGACATGTTGGCTGCCAATGGTAAAATGTATTGGCACAGGTGAAGAAGGTGGTCCAGACTAGTTTCTTGATATTTTTATGTTATATCACTACATCCAGGTAACTGAAAAGAACAAGGTCACAAAAGTGGTCAGACAAGCTAAAGTAGCTCATATTTAGTAAGTAATTTAGCATTCAGCCAACTGAAATTACCTGCAAACACAGACTCTTGATTGTTTTGAAGTTTCACTTAAGTATGAAGGGGCACACTTAAAATGGATGCTGAGTCCAGTATTATTACTATTATTGGTCCTATTTCTGCAGCAGCTGGCCAGTAGGCCCACAGTGTCAAAGTACAATAGCATGCAAAACCATTCAAGGTCACAGTGACCTAAATAAACAGTAGACAAGGTTTCAAAAGGCATATTAAGCTTTCTAGTAAGAGTGTTATGACTTACTGATCAAAGCAAGCTGGTCATTCTCCCTCCCCTGTTTGCCACTACCTGCTGTCACTGAAGGTCAGAATCTTTTGTTCTTCCCTGCAACTACCCATCCCCCCCTTCCCCCCCACCCCACCCGCACCCCATCTCCCAGACACAGTGGCATCTCTTGTGAACTTAGTCCCCAACAACGATTAAATCATCATCTAAAGATTTGTTGTCCACACTAAGAGGCAGTGTTGGTGGTGTAAGTAGTCCACATAACACTTCTTTCAGGCATTGACCATCAAACTGTAGGTTTTAGATGAGAAAAAAATTGGGAATCCTGATGCATGAGGAGAAACATCAAAGTCACTGTTATTGAAATGTACTGTTCCTGTCATTTTTAAGTCCTCATCTTGAACAGTGCTGCTCATCAGCAAACTAGAGCTGTTCTGTTTCAAGCTATGTCATTTTGAGGATTTGATGGTGGAAACTTGACTTTTGTTAATATTTATTCACTGAGTTTACATAGTTTCGTTAGTGACTTCTAGATAGCTATAATTTGAGGACCTGTTTGGCATCTACTAACAAAGAGTTTCTCTTTTATATTCTGACAGATTTACCTGCCTTCATCAGTATTGCAGATGAAAGCCTGCTGACCTGTGAAATATTATGCCTGATTGATGTGACTATTGATGAGCTGAGGGGGAGGTGCCATGTCCAAAGACATGTTTTGACGTCCATTCATGATTCATGACCAGTAGTCGACATTTAGGATCATAAAAACTGTGTACCAGTTTGATCTATTTGACTCTGGTGTGACACAGAAGCTACACTTAGCAAGTCATCAGGTCCATCAGTCCATCCACTGATCACCATGTATTGCCTGCAGTGGTTGATTCCAGTGCTTTTGATGCCCAAGCCTCTGAACCCTGCGTTCATCTACAATCATGCCATGTTCATAATACTGTATCTGACCAGTTTTTTCTTGGTTCGCAAGCCATGCACCATCTGCAGCTTAGTGTTTCTGGCCGCTGTCTTTCTCATCTGCTACAATTGTGTCGGCAACTGCATTCTGTGGCACTGTTCTTCTGACGAATGTGAAGGAGCCGATTGTGAATCAACTTGTCCATCCACATAGATCAGTTACATGATATCGCCAGGAAGATGTTAGAAAAGGATAGTTACAATCAAAGTCATAAAAGAATTGTACCTTAACAAAAAAAAAAAAAAAAGATAGTGAAGAAAACATTTAAACGATCTGAAATTTGTTCCATTTCTTTAGAACACAATGAAAATTCAGAAGGGTAAAGTTGGCACGTTTTGCCCTAATCTCTGTATATGTGCAAAAGAATGCCTTTCCCATCAAGAGCAAAGTCCCAAATTAATCAAATAAATGAAAATTAATTAATTTAAATTACAACGATTAGCTTTCCTCTGTAAATTTTGGTTCTGGTCACAAGTCTTGATATTCATAGTGAGTAACATGAAGCATGATGTTCAAGCTTGTAAATTTAATAGAAAATAATAATGATAGCTCTGTGATGTTGTTTCCCATTCTTGCAGCAACTGAAGAACATCCTATATATCACTGTGCCATTATGGGAGAATCCTCTCGGAAAGAGTGCTTGTCTTGCCCCTGAAATTGTACTGGAAATGTGTTCATGCAGCTCAAGTGAGAAAACATAAATGTATTAGTCATGAAAAAGTATGTTCTTTTGACTTTCCTTCACTGTTTCCTTTCATACCTACAGGTATAATGGTTATTATTCTGCAAATCAAATTATTTTGTTCATAAATATGCAGTGTGGAAGTTATCTTTATTCTTGAGAAACTGAAAAAAAAAAACCCATTAGTTTGTGTTGCCGTCCACTTCTGACTGTATCTTCCTAAGCCATGATGGAATTGGTTACCATTCAGGGCTGTACAAATGCTGTATATAGCTGAACTCTTTCTAGATCAGTGTTTAAATGTACATGAGACCACGACATGCGTTTATTCCAACCTTTTTTTTTTCTCCTACTTTGTATGATTAGTCAGCATTTGTGTTTTCACTTCGGTGGTACTGAGTTACATGGTGTTTATAAGAGTAGTGGTGAGGAAATTGTTGCTGTTTTTAGAGGAGCATGAAATAATAATGTCGACTTTTCTATTAGGGTGGTGGGG
>JAWQUT010000039.1:346919-361186 GCA_033807755.1 Ellobium chinense | reverse complement strand
GGGGGGAGAGCCATAAGTTTGTGCATAAAAGCCTTATTCTAGTATAGCTACAGTCCCAAGTACTGAGCAGATGTATCAGGCAGCAGTATTTGTTTATCCTGTGGGAAAATCAAAATTACGGAATGGATGGCTTGTATTAGTGTACATGCCAAATTAGTATCATTTCTTCACCATTCCCTTTTTATATGTTGTTAGATTTTTTAAAATTTTACAGACAGCCTTGGGACAGGCACCACTTTGTCCTCACAAGAAAAGTGTTTCAGTTTGTTAATCTTTGTAATGAATGCCAGCTGTGGTAAAATGTGCTAAAATGTGTCAGGCATTTTTACTGCCAGGCATGCTGTGTATATCCAGTAAAAGTAGCTGACTCAGCAATGTTTTCTTACAGTCTATAGAGGGTTCTCATGTGAAGACATCGCAGTCATTTCCAGTTTACTTTCTGAATAGCACAATGAATGAAGTTATGCCCTGTACTTGTAGTAGATATCTGCAGCACTGCATCACACCTGTTTATGACAATTATGATAAGTTCCCGAAGTTTGTGTCATTCTTCTAATTTTGGTCTCCTGTTTGGAGACAGGAATACATTGTGAACGGAGGTGGTGTTTTTTGTTGAAAATATACAGATATCCTTTGGAGATCTGGCCTAGATGGGTCAGTGTGGGCTGAAGTTGTAACATGTTTTAACACATACGAGTGGGGATGTCAGCACCTATAATTGCTTTCTTTCTTGCCAGATATGTACTGTAAAGATACTGCCTATTATGTAGGGTGTGATATAGGTTGTTCTCAGAGACTAACAATAACAGTACATTTTTTTTGTTTGTTTGTTTTGTTCAAATTAGTCATAATTGTCTCTGCATGTTCCTGATGGTGCTTTGCAAATGTGGGTGGTGTGGACTATGAACAATACATCAAACCTCTGCTTAAATATGCTTAGAACTTACATAAAAATTGCATCAGTATTCACACACATATAGTTTTCTGTGCGCATTTGCTTCATCAGTAGGTATGGGTCATAGTTTGCATACTCGCTTCCTCTGGGCTCCCGCATGTAAGTGTATTTTAAATTTGATAACATACTTTTCCGAATGTGCATTGATAAAACTTACGTTTTCATGCTATTCTTCAAAGTTTGCCCATTCTTGTTATGTATGTATAATATAATTGATAGATGTCGTAACTCATTACAGTGCTTGCCTAATGACTTGTAAAGTTGGAGCCTCCATTGCTTGGGCTTGGTAATGCCAGGAGTTCCTATTCATGATGAATAATAGATAATCTGCATGTTTGGGTAGGGTTTTAGAGTCTTGAGTTGGTTTTGCATCTGTGTCAATGAGCTGCCGGCCCCTGTAAATTTATTTTGCCACTACCAGTAGCTTGCCATTTAATATGGAGCCACTTGTTAGTCTGGTCTAGGGGTATGTATATAGACAGAGGTGTCACTTTACACAACACATGATTCATACTATTAACCTGGCTTTAATTCTCATGAATTTTTTCATCCTGAGTAGTGGGACGCGTATCAAACAACATCAGACTTTATGTATCAACAAAATGGCAGCATGGAATATACGTATGCATGTAATATAGATTACCGTATGACCTCACTGGGTAAGGGACCACACCTGTGTAATTGCTGCAAGAGACAAATATTTTAAATACATAATTCATATTCCAGCTGGCAGTGAGGCAACAACAAATGGTCGTGTTACTGCGGCAAAAGAAGAATCAGAATATAGCATTATCTCTTTAGAGACCAGTGGACATCTCTGTGGATGTCCTCAGGTACATCATGATTACGGTGTACAAATCACAAACTGTGGCTCTTAGCTATGTTGCTCCTGGTGTCACGTGATATCTGGGATCATTGACGCTGATGATGTCATTGGAAAACTGGTAACATTTTGGGGAAAATGGATGAACACACTTACATACATAACTCATCTACACATAACAGGAACAACATAACCTGTCAAAGACTTTACAAATTCAGCATGTTTCTAGTCACTGATCCCAGATACAGTCTACAAGACAATCAGATCTAGGCCACATGTTGTTTGGCTGCCCATTCTTTTCCAGTCAGCTTCATCCAGCTTATTGCATCAACAATACCTGCTTACAGTTTGTGTTTGTCCAATTTCGTCGAGTTCAAACTGTGTTTTTCCTCCAGGAGAAAAACAAAATACAAATACTTGATCACTCCCATCTCAAAGTGATGAACTGTCATGGCTTTATAGAGCACTTTGCAAGAGAAGCTGGCTGAAAACAAACAACATACAGTGCTGTAGCCATGGCCACGCAATAGTATGTCAATATTTGCCCAAAGGCAGTGAACAACACTTTTGTCAGGCCAGAGAAATGTCATGGGAAAGTGATTTCAAGCAAATAAAGAGAACTCAAGTGAACAAGGAAAAATGAAAGAGCTTCCCAGACATGTTTCATTGTGAAAGGCCAGATTTGAAAGGAAATTTCATCAGCTCTAGCTGTCTTTAGTGGGATTACATTTCTTCAGCCAGGTCACTCAGATTTATTTACCTGACCTTTTGGGATATATAAGATTGAAGGGGCTCTGTTACTTGTACTTGTGGGTTGGATTGACCCACTTGGCGGCAGAGATTTTGCACTGTTGTGGGCAATATGTACAGAGTTTGATAGTGATGCTTGTAAGCTTACAACCACTTATCTGATAAACCACAGTGCTAGCTTTGTGATAGTTACTGTTCTTGCATGCTGAACTGTACATTTGCTGATTTCTACATGTCATAGGAACTGTTTCCCTGGTTCTTTTTCTCATCACCAACTTTTGCAGTCATTCTCCACAGTTTTTGGCATAGCTACATTGTCAAAGCCATTTGAAAATCAGAAGTATTTATGTCCTCTTATTTTGTTTATTTATTTGGAGGGAAACATTTTGGGCACCCACAAAGCTATGCACACTTTGTTTATAAGAAGTGGTCAGATCCATATCCCTGTGTACCTGTGTAGAGAAGAAATCAAAATTTCAGGAGCCCAATAGGGAAGAAATCAAAATGAGGATTACCCAAAGGTAAAATAAATGACTGGGTTTTCTCAAGATAGTAGGTTTGGACATATTAACCTCTGATTTGCAAATAGCACCTCCAGATAGACTAGAGCCCTTGTCTTTCACAAAAAAATTCAGGTTGCTTGTCATTTGTGTTGACACATAACATGGCATTCCACATAAAAGAATTTTGGAGAGGGGATTCTATGTAGCAAGATTATTAGTACAAAAGAAGGCGAACATTCTTCTTAGAATCGTGGCATTCATAAGTTTTTAGTTTTTACATAAATTTAGAGACGTCATCAAAATTAGCCTAAAATTCTGTGTAATGAAATACCACATTCTGCAGGTAATCCAATTTGTGGAATGTAATCTTGTGTGTCAACATGTAATTGTGTCTGTATAATGTAAAGCTGAATTCGAGGGAATTTTCAGTATGCTGAAAATTTCCTCAAAATCAAGATGCCTTTTTATGGTGGTACACTATAATCAAAGATCATGACTTACTGCGCCAAGAGTTCCTCGCTACATACACAAGATTTTCACAGTCCTTGCAGTGCATTACTGTCGCTGTAGTTTGTTTTGTAGAGGGTATGTGATGTATGAAGGTAGCAGCGCCGTAAATTTCTGGATGACATATTCAATGATAATCTGGTCACCACTTTTCATTGCTGTGATGTGCTGTAATACTGCATGCCAGTGGTCACTTTACTGGTTTGAGTTGTGAAAGGCAAGTTCATACCATAGATTTTTAGAGGTTTTAATTGTTTCATCCTTTGAAGTCTTGCCATGTATTTTGTTTATGTTGTAGTTTCCCTTATTAAGTATCTTTCTTGCTTTTGTTTCTACTAATTGTGTCATGTTGACCTGCCATGATGTGTTTGTATCATATGGTGGTGGTAAAAGTGATTCATGTGAAGGAATGTGTGATTCAATTCTCTTACTAAGACTGCATTGCAGCAGATCTGGAAGTACAATAATATTATTTTCCATTTTCACGCTTCCATGGTATTGTTGATTCATAGTTTCTGAATACTTGCAATCAAAATGAATGAGGACACCTGCATGCCAGCTTTCATCATGAGTCACACATTGCCACGGCTTGCTGAGCATCTCGTTAAGTTTTGACACCTGACATCGTTCTCTGTGTTAAGTTCCACACTCCTCTTTATCTGTTATTTTTGTTTTCAGTGTTCAGTTCCTGACATTATGTCTCCTGTCTTATGTGTTGTGAAACACTGACAGACTGTCCCTTGGTTTGCAGGATTGTTTTTTAATGATCCGGTCAGAGCAAAGTGTCTTCTCCAGGCCACATAAACTCATCATTTGCCGCTTAAATATCAAGATTCCCCTTAAAAATACGTCAAATATGCGCTGATCTCCTCTGCTTTCTTGCACACCAAAGTGCATTATTTGAGAAAACCTTAAAATTCCTCTAAAAAACCACAATTCTCTCAAATTTGTAACCGAAGTTTCCCCAACTCATGTGTTCGAAAAGACACGGAGAGCATGGTTAAAGGGTGGATATCTTATTTTTTGCCTTGCAAATTCCTCAGTCTGACTGGCTGTGAGATACCTGGTTTGAAAGGCAGTCATATAGCTAGGGCTTTACATTCAAGAAGTACAAAGTTTCAATCCACGTATTTTGTGCTCTGGTGCTTGCAGCAATTTATGTCTATAAATTATGTGCTTATTTCCCACACAAATTAATGAGCTTCGCTTTTGCTTTCTGTGAATATGTTTATTTATTATATGGTTTTCACACTATTTTAATACTTTCCCATTATTTTAGATATTCATTGGGAGTGGTATGCTTGCATAAATGATGGGTTGGGGAATATTTCTTGTGAATATATCAGCTTGTAGGTCACTTGTTCACTTTGTGAAAATTAAATCGGAATGACATGTTAGGGATACCAAGCCAAAAATCACATGCACATCAAGTTAGTTTGGGACTTTCTGTTACATCTGCAAAGACATAACTTATCAGAGAAGTCTTTAAAATATAAGAATGTCTTTTAGACTTAGTTGCTTGAAATCAGTCTCAGAAATGGCTTGCATAGAAAAATCAAAAACCAAAACAACGGTAATTCTTCTTTGTCTCATATTTTTGTGTAAGCCATGGACATCTTCCTGTTTTTTCATGGAGACTAATTAAATATAGTCTTGCTATATGTATTTCTTAAGAGCCACTCAGTGTTATGTACATCACTGCTCCTAATGATCACTGCTCATAGTGACATGTCTTTTGTTTAGACTAGACTCTACATGAAACCACTGAAAGTTCAGAGAATGTTAAGAAAAGTGCTTGGCGTTACAGCATTTAGCTAGTGTGAAAGGCCGTGCTTTGAACTCTTACATGTTTGTACATCACATTTGTTACCAGTGCTAAATGTAAAGTTCTTATGTATGCCAGTACACATTTGAAGATGTCATGCTAACTTTCTTCACTAGTGTAATATTCCTGAAGTTCAACCTGATAATGTTTAATCAAGAAAATGCCACAAAATCAGAGCAGTAATTCAGTTCTACATCAGCTCTTATTTGCATCTTCAGTCCCATAGTTGCACTGGCAAACAACTTGTTACAAGTGTGCAGTGTTGTAGCATAATACTTTCTGTACTGTACACATTAAGTGCAGTGACATCCATCAAAACTTTTTCAGATGATTGTATGAAATGCTAATTCTAGATCTGTGGATGGTAAATCTAGGTGGATTTGGTATTGTTTTTGTTTTTTTTTATGTTTTCAAACACAATGTCAGGCAGAGAATCCCACCAAAAGGTTTAGCTCCTAAGACTGTTCCATATGTAACAGTTGCCATATAAGTAAAATGCATTTGCCAAAAATTGATGGTCAGCTGTACCTTGCGGCATAAATGTTGCATGCAGTGCAGCAGCTTTGTCCAGTCTATTACTAAAGGGTAATATTCAAATCACAGCTGACCATTACTTCTCAAGACAGCAAGTTGATAATGTTATTACAGTGCAACACATACAGTGTGATCCTTGAGGTGTGATCTTGACAATGGTTTTATCTTGAATGTTGTTTTCATAGAGTACTTATTCCAAATTCAAGAGCCCAAGTCTCAACCGTGAATGTCACTTATGGAAAATAACTGTCTCAACCATGAATGTTGCTTGTGGAAATTAAGTCTTTGTGGTGGCATTGCAACTGCTTCAAAGTTTGATTTTTACAGCTAGTTTCTTTACATATGAAAAGAATTGTAGATGTAGCCATGAACTGATGAAACACACTCAGTGATGTTTGATGCTATTCCCATCTGAAGGGCTTTGCATACTAAGTTTCAGCTGTGATTCCTTTGTACTCTTAACAGTACAGAAATTGATACTTAAGTCATTCCAGGATTTTTGTTCATATGCATGAGATACATTGAAACATGGTGGTAGAAGAGAGTTGTTTGTTTCAGTTTGTTTGTTTGTTTGTTTGTTTGATGAAGTATTGAATATATATGACATTGTTTGAATAGAGAGCTGATGTAATGTATTGCAGTCCAGCACCTCAAGTGGTATTCCACTGATAGACAAAAAAATGTGTCAGATATTATCAGTATGATATTGTTGGTCTGTACGTGATGTAAATATTGTGATGTTGCAAGATATAACTTTTCATTTTCATGATACTGCTGATGTCCCTGGTTCTGTCATAACATTGAACTTATTTCATCCAGTGTATGTGTAAGGAGCTAGATCTTCTTCAAGGTCTTTGACAGTAACACTTGCCACCTTGATGCAACACTCATACTGCAAACTTTTCAGGAAAGAAAACATTTTTTTTACGTTAAGCATATTGTTACAAAGTTTTTAATGTTGGTGCTATTTCTAATTGTAGAAGTGAGAAATTCTAATACGCAATAGAAAAGTGGAAATAATGAAAACACTGAAAAGTCAATTTTGACCATTTCAGTTACAAGAGTGTTGCAGTGGAGTGTTGACTTCCAAATTAATTGACTCAAATTTTAATGTCTCAGGGTGACCTTGAGCAGTTTAAAATATGTCTCCTTGCACAATTTTTACTTGTTTGAACATAAATGTACAAAACGAGAAACAGCTGGGTCTCCTGCCTGTCAGAACATTGGTGGTTTTCATCCCTGAACTTTTGAAGCTACGTAAATGGGCATGGGGACTTGGAAGTGTGAAATAGAGGTTGCATACGCACATAGCATGCAATTCTTTCCGCATATATTCAGGGCTATGTCAGTTTCCCAACTTTATTATTTTACAAAATTTGCCGGACTAAAGAGGTTTGACCCCACCCCTAACCATCAATATGAGCCCTAGGGAAAGTCCTATAATATTGTCCTCAAATCATGCATAAATCTAGATCATAACTTTAAGTTTAAGCATGTTAAGGCTGCCTGATATTGGCACCATGTAAATCTGTTTGACTTCCTTCATGGGCAGTATAGTCGGACACTTCTACAAGAGTTTGGTTTAGGGTTACTGGTAGAATTACAAATTAGAAAGCAGTCATGAGAGAGTTTCTAGACAACAGACCTGTCTAGAGACTGTCCCAAGTTTTCTTTTACTTCCTTAACCCTACCCCTAACCTAAGCATCAGGGAAGAGTCCCTAAGATATTGTCAACAAAATTTGTTGGTATCTCTAGATTCAACTTGAGCTCATGCAGTGCTGTGTGCAAATGTCAACCATCTATTATCAAATGTCAACCTGTTGTATTTAGATGTATGGAGTAAAGGAGTTTCCCCTTCCCATTCCATCCCAGCCCAGCCCCACTTGTGTTCCCTTGCAAAGCTTAAAAAAAAACTTGTGTTCTTGATAAATTCAGTGCCAGTATATATGCATGCATTTCAATTTCTTTTTTTGTGAACATAGGAATAGAGAATGATATTGAGTGAATGACAAATTACTGGAATGTATTTTTTATGAGCAACTTAATGAAATAGCTTTGCTTTTAGTCCTAATTTTCACTGTAGGCCTGCAGCACTAGTTAAGTTTCATATTAACTGTCAGCTCTGAAACATTCAAACTAACAGTTTTTAATACACTAAGTTGCATTGTTTTCTCCTGAATTTTGTTTTTTCTAGTTTGTTAATTCACAGGTGAAAAAAATTTGCTTCCATAATAAAAAAAAATATTGCTTACACATGTTTTTTGTCCCATTTCTGCATTTTCAATGATGTTACCTGCAGATAGCTGGTTTAACCAAGCTGGGTAAAAGGTGCTTTTTTAGTTTTTCTATGTGTCGCTTCCAGTTAATAATGAATATTGGCTGAACTGAAATGGGTCACACCAGATGCCTCAACTGCAAGTTTTAGAGCCTTAGGCCTTGACTGACATCTTCAGTCTTGAGATGTGGCTAGGCTATCTCACAAACAAGGTCCTTATTGAACTTCCCAGTGAACTTGTACAGGGCAGCCCTGAAAATGTGGGCGCCATGCATTCCTACTATCAGTTTCGCTGTGTAAGAGCCCGTCAAGCATTTTGGCTTTCCTCCCAGTATTTGTTCTTCATAATTCATTTACATGTTCGCCCATGTCACGCCAAACTCCAGTCAGGTTGGATGGGTAAAATGAGAGGACCAGTTTGACCTCCTTCACTGTTTACATTTACAGAGATTGAAATTTGATTAGATGATAACATATATCAGTTATCTTGTGGGGTTGAATTGTTTATACAGTATATGATGTTGACTGTGTTGATGTATAATATTGTATTTCTCAAATTAGATCAAATGCAAATTTGACATCAATTTGGACCCAAGCTGATGACCATACTGTGTCCAAATGCATCTGTGAATTTAAGAATTAAAGCGTGTACCAGAAATACAATAAAAGAGGGTTAAATATCTTCATTTCTCTAAAAAGATGGCACACAATCCCGTTTTCCTCCCAGCTTCATTCATGTCAAATATATGCATCCACACAGACAATATGCAAGAATTTGGTTTTATCTATGCTGATGAGAAAGCTGTATATATATATGCAAACTGTAAGTCAGTGTGTGTGAGATGAGTTAGTTACTTTAGATGTACATGTAGAACTATCTGAGTGTCAGCAGTTATGAATCTCATTTCTCTTTGGTACTCTTCTGCATTTATTCCAATGCTGGCACAAAATTTATTGCTCTATCAAAGACATTGTACAGTGGGAAGATTTAGCTTGGAAGTAATATCGGCTCCTCTTAATTGCACGACGGATAATTGCATTACGGATAATTGCATTTTTCACATTGTGACATCTCTGTCCAGAAAACAGAATAACAGTAATTTCAATACAACAGATGAAACTTATAATTACACTGAAACCTCGTTATACCGCCAAGTAAGGGGCAAACAGAAAACTGGCGGTATAACGAGAATGGCGGTACAACGAAAATACCATGTAGAACAAGGGAAATAAGTAATTTACCAACATTGGACTGGCTAACATGTCTAAAACAATGCAGTTATCTCCCTTATCTCTCCACTAGACATAAACCTTCGTTGTCATTTTGAAGTTTACATTGCTTTCATTTGTATTTTTGTTGTTGTTTTTTGTGAACCAGTTGAAGCATCACCTCGCGCGCGCTTACGTTCGTTCGCAAACTCTCTAGGCCTATTGAGCGAGATGAGATTGAACTGTGACCCGCCTTTCCCACTGCATGCCCCATCAGTAGGCCTATCAGGACTTCGTTTCCAAAAAGCGAAGAGTGTGTAGTAGGATTGGTGTTTGAGTAACAAGCACAGACTGTGGCGCCAAGAGATGTTCCGTCTGTTAGCTGGATTTAGGTAGAGGTGGGGAGTGGAGAGTGGGAGTTAAATTTACGTTGGCGGTATAACGAGCATTATTTACTATATTCAAGTTATGAATGTAACAGTTAAACTGTTGGCGGATGGCGGATGGCGGTATAACGAGATTTTTAGTGACTTTGTATAGGTGACAGATCCGTTCCACGGCGAAAAGCTGGCGGTATGCGGGAATGGCGGTATAACGGGTGGCGGTATAGCGAGGTTTCACTGTATATAAACAGTTCTGCTTTATCAGTGGCTACTTTTTGTGATAAAGGGATAATAGGCCAATTCCTCCTTGAGAAACAGTGTGTTATTCATGTCACACAGAAATGTTCCTATCTACCCAGGCTTTCATAGCCTTGTAAGCAAACAGTATCAGTTGTGTTCATTGCACTGCACAATCTTGTGAAAGGGACTGGATCCCCAGGTGACAGCTGGTGTAGGGCTCTTCATGCCCTCTACAAACATCATGCACTAGTTTAAACTTAGACAGGTTGATCATGGGAGTATGCTATGTTTATTGTCCTAGTTAGCATCAGGCCTTGACATTATTTTATGATAAGCAAGTGTGGCCGATCAGATAGCTGGGCTTAAGCTTAAGTGGTGAGAGAGAGATTGAAAGGTGAAAATGTCACAAAGAAAGATAATACTATATAATTCATGAGAGGTAAAGAAGGGAATAATGTTATACAAGGAAAGAGGCATGCAAATGTGCTTATAATATAGTCAACTGCCTAACTGCAATTTCCACTTAATCATAATTTTTTAAGACAACATGATAGTGTATCCTATGTTTGCAAGTCTCTGAAAAATTCAAGTAACAACTCCCGTTAATCACAACTCATTCCGTGCTCCTGACAAGTTACATTTACATGTTTGTGAGACTGAGGTTTTCAGGGCTGTAATTTATGTTAAATGAGATCATGACAATAGTTTGGTTTGGTTTTTTTTTAACTTGACACGCTTGATCATAATTGTGATTTGTTTCATTAAATTCTTCATTGTTTTCACTTGTCACATTTAAAGAGTTCATGCGAGAAAAAGAATATATATGATCCATGTGTTTGACACTGAAATGATAATCAGATAATTGTTTTGTTTTGTTTTTTCTTTAAAATTATGACAATGAAGGCCTTTTTGTTTTTTTTTGATGGTTTATGATTGGCATCATTTTGGGATCTCTGATGAACCAAGGGTATCAACAAGGAATTACTGTATATTTGGACGTTCTACAGGGGTGACTGTCATGGTAAATTTTATTACTCTGTGATTTCTGCAGATGAGAGCTTTTTTATTTTTTCTTTTGGCCTTTGAGAGTTTTGCAAATTGCATTTAAATCTTGTTTGATGCTACGGTTTTACAAGTGTTAGCAATAGAAGATCCAATTAGGGTGCTTAATAAATTAAGTTGTTCTTTATTTAGGTTGGCCTTGACGTTGTTCTTCCCGCAATTTTCTTACGTGCTTTCATCCTTGGTTGGTTTGTTGTTTTTATCACATAAGACAGGGAACCTTTGCGACCCCACGATCAGTCAAAATGAACCACATGTTCACAGTATGTCATTGAAAGGAAAATTTATTCTGCCAGTTTTGTATCATGAATTGTGTAAATAAGATTAATAAAATGTTATCCACCCATTTACATGAGTACTTGCATGCTGATTTTTTTTTTTTTAAGAAGTCTTTCCTGTTGGGGCCTCCAGCCATTTGGTGGAGATTCTATCCTCTTTTTCTTTGTTGCTTTGAAAGTAGAAGTTTCAGATTAGAGACACCAAGTCCACATGATTTTCCGCGAAGCCGCAAAAGTTTCAGAAAATTTTATGAAAAGTGAGTGGCATCCCTGATTTGTTTCTTTCTTACCTTCTTTGTAATTTACTTATTCTTCTTTTTCATTCTCTTTCTTGCTCTCTCTCTCTCTCTCTTTCCTCTCTCTCTCTCTCTTTCCTCTCTCTCTCTCTTTCCTCTCTCTCTCTCTCTCTCTCTCTCTCTCTCTCTCGCTTCCTTTTCGCTTATTCTCCCTACCAATTCTGTGTCGCAGATTTTCTTTTCTGTTGTCTCTTTACCCTTTAAGAGTTGCAAGTTTTCTTTCGTTCGTTCATTCTTTCTTTCCTCTCTCTCTCTTGCTTTTTTTCTCTTTGTTTTTTTCTCTCTTCTAGTCTTATACTGGAGGTTGTTTTTTCTTTGTTCTTCCCTCTGTAGTATATTATTGACTTATTCTACATCATTCTGTCTTTCAGTCCTTGCCGCTTGTTTTTCTTTTGTGCTGTCGGATTCTAATTATTCTTTTTCGCTTCTCCTTGTATAATCACACTTGATCTTTAGACTATCTTTCCCCTGAGGGCTGAAAATACAGCCTGTATAAATTGTTTCAAAGAATCAGTCCTATACGTCATATGAACCAATGTAAGCTTTATATGAAAGAATCAATAAATTTTCGTTTCTCATTGTATAATCACACTTGATCTTTAGACTATCTTTCCCCTCAGGGCTGAAAATACAGCCTGTATAAATTGTTTCTAAGATGTAAGCTTTGTATGAAAGAATCAATAAATAGTCAACCACATCATAGTATAATACAATTATACAATCATCATGTACAAACTGCAAACTACAGCACATTTTGTGGGTTTTAACTTTTGTCCCCACAGCTGATGAACAACCTGCCGCATATCGAAATTCTTGTACATAATGTGGAAGGCTGCATATCGTAAATTCGGGAAAAAAAAACAACAAAAACGCACAGTTAGATATTTTTTTGTATTCAGAAATTTAAGCTGATTCTGATGACAACATCTGAGTTGTGCATGAACTCAAGACTGAAAGGTATAACATTTTAAATGACAAATTACACTTCTTTTTGTCAGAAAAATGATTGCATGCCATTTTTCTCTGAATCTCACCATCGTAAAATGCGACATTACACATCAACACAAACGATACACATACAGTAAAACGCTGATAACTCAGCTTAACTGAGAGTTTGCGCATTACCGAAGAGATCTGCTACCATCCTAAGGATCATACTAACTCTGCTGTGGAGAGTATATTCACCACCAATGCCCCACTGTAATTTTTATGATGGTAAGAGATCCCTTGGTTAATACCAAACTCTCATGTATCGTAGTTATGTATGAACTCGAAAACTTAAGGGTGTAATAAAGATTTTTGATGAAAAATTATGTTGGGTTTTTTTTGGTTTTTTTGGTCAGTAAAATGGTGCATACCATCGTTACCATCCCTCCTAGTTTTTTTCTTCTCTGAACCTCATTATTGTGAGATAACGCCATTATACGTCAGTATACAGTAAAACGCTGATAGCATCGACCTCTCACTGAACTGAGTCGTTAGAATATGTTGGATCCATGCAAATTTAATTACGTGGTAAGGCATAGAAATACACTGGAACCCTGTTAACGCAGTCATCGCTTAACGCAATCCCCTGCTTAACACACTCCATTCAAAAGTTCAGACTGTTTTATTCATTATAGAGAGCACACTGGGTAAAAGAAAAACCTCTGATAACGCATCTCAATAGCTTGGTACGAAGGGTATTTGTTTTATCGTATGTTCATATTAATACAGTATGTACATGTATTCTACATTCATTAAGGAAAGGACTGGGAGCCCGACCTGATATTTGGCAGCTTGCGCATGAACTATGGATGTCTTACCATTGTAAAAAAATACACTTAACTCTGCACGAAGAACTTAACCATGGATGTTTTCAGCACCAGTGCACTAATTTAAATGTAACTCTTTCGATGGTAAGAAATCCCATCGTAAATGCGCAAGCTCTCGATTATCTGGAAAGTGTGCCACAAGGGATTTTACCAAATTATTGTTAAAGTTCGATTTTATATATATTTTTGAGAAGAAAGGCTGAGAGACCTAGCACTATGTAAACTTTTCTGTCACCACCGAGAATCGACCCCAGAGTCTCTTTGCTTGCAAGACTGGACATGCTATCACTACACCACAGAGATGCTAGCTTCACAGCAATTTAAACCTTAAATACCTACTACCTTAATCGGTCCTAATCTTCCGCGTGTGAACTGAGTGTTCACCCATGATCCTAACACATTTCCCAACTGCTCACAAGACTAGTGATGGGACTGGTCAAACAGATCGCGCTAATGAGCGTGGCCAGATTAACCAGTGGATCTATTGTTGGAGTTTTACTGTAATGCATTGTTACTGTTTAAACCCGTCATCAAGAGATCACGTGGATTCCGCACGCAATGTATTTACAGTCTAATGTACAGTGCGATATGTATCAGTTAGAAATGTAGGGCAAAAAGTGCACTTGTTGACGTGCATCCAGAGACATAAATTAACAATAAGGGGGATGGGTAAGGCTGTATTCCCAAGTCCACAATCAAGGGCAGGATTCATATATATGTATGTATGTATGTATGTATGTATGTATGTATGTATGTATGTATGTATGTATGTATGTATGTATGTATGTATGTATGTATGTATGTAGGCCTAT
>JAWQUT010000039.1:317827-330348 GCA_033807755.1 Ellobium chinense | reverse complement strand
GGGGGGGGGAGGGAGAGTAAACTTTATGAGGGATTTTAGGCTTTTCAAACTTTTCTCTCTAATGCAAACTTTGGAATGTAGGAAAGGAGGTGAGATTTGCGTGCGGTCAGTGTTTTGTGTTTTTTTTCAGTAGAGAAGATTTTCGGATCTGAGGGCGTCTGGAGAAAACACTGACTAACTTCAAGCTTTTCGGGAATAGAAACGTTGACTCAATCAAGGCAGATTATATACCAGAATAACAAAAGGAGTGATAAAGGATTGTCCATTGTACGTAACAAAAATAACGCAACACATGCTGGTTTTTTGGAAGGGTGGATCGGATGACACGAGCCTCTGAATCAAATCTCTCCTGTGCAGCGGATTTTTAAAAAAGATGCATCTATTTATGTCATGCAGAATAAGGCAAAGAAAAAAAACAACAACACAAAAACACAACCTTAAACAATATTACATCAATATGAATGCAGCATGTTTCAGTGATTTTTTTTTTTTTTANNNNGGGGGGGGGGAAGAGCACTAATATAATCTAACAAAAGGACTTATCTTCGCCAAAGCTGGTTTTGAGAAAACTAGGCTGTAGTTGTATTTGTATTTAGCTCTTTGCTTTAACAGAATCCATGGTCTAATTTCAATTCCCTCATCAAAGACACACACAGTGTTGCAGAAATATTTTGTCACGCTCATTCCATGTTTGCCTAAGTTGAGTTGGGTTTTTTTTAGGTTTTAAGAAATCTAGTGCTCTTAACTTTTTGCTCAAAGCAAAACAATGAGGCAAATGTAGTTTAGCATGTAAAACTGGGATATAATAACTAGTAAAAATTCTTTTGTTTTAATAGGAAAAAGAAGAAAAATGGAAGATCATAGTAATTGTGCCAGGGACTTGCATGTGGTAATATTGGTATCATCGTCAGCCTGTCAGATTGTACTGTTGATGAACTAACCGTGAGCAGTCGGGAAGTGTGTTAGGGTCACGGATGAACACTAGGCTTACATGTGCATGTTAGGGAACATATTTAATCAGTAGATAGTTAAGAATTAAATACCCGTGAAGTGAGCGTCCCTGTGGTATAGTGGTAGCGTGTTCAGACTTGCAAGCTGAGAGATTCTGAGTTTAATTCACGGTAGGGAAAGGAAATTTTCTAGTGTTGGTTTTTTTTTCGGCATTTTCTCTCAGAATTGACCCATCACAGTAATCTGGTAAAATCCCCGAAGACACACTTGCCTACATCATGTGTAACAACTAAAAAAAAAATAAGTTTACCAAAATGGACTTACATACCTCCCCCTTAATAATCATGATAGTAATTGGATATGCCTTGCCACCCGGTTACATAACTACACCCTATGCGCTCAATAAGGTCAAATTCACTTTTTCGCAACTTCTTGGCACCCTCCACCTTTTCAATGGGTTATTCTCTTGTAGCTTTTATAGCTTCTGATAAAGTCAGCTGTATTCGATATGGATTAATCAATACAGTGAGGGCCACCACATGTGTTTTGGGCATCTCTTGTAGGCCTAAAAGTGTGATGTTGCCATATAAAGTAACGCAGATCGTTGAGTTAGGGCTCTGTTTGCGCTAGGTAGGAGTAACTCAACTGACTGTCTTGAAACCTGATGCCGATCGTGATGGAGGGAGGCAAATACCAGTTTTCAGCTTCTGTATGCACGAGCAAGATAAACATCGAGGAAAGCGAAATGAGTGACACCCCCCCACCCCCCACCCCCCCAAAAAAAGTGCAAGCAAAGCCCAATCGCAATTACTTGCCTGCCTGTACTCTATATGCGATCTTTTTCCATGGAACCACATGGTACTGTGGTGATGGTACTATGTGCGTACTTACGGTATTGTTACACTCCGCTGAACTTCGCAAGACAACAGAGCGACACATGAAGTACCTGTAGTACCTATCACATTCCGTCAGATTAGCTGTGGAATCATTACAAAACGAGGCGATAGTCAACAAATAAAGTATGCATTTAAAACACACACACACACACACACACACACACACACACACACACACACACACACACACACACACACACACACACACACACACACACACACACAAACGAGAAAATGAGCAGCAGGCCTGGTACTAAGTACACCATTTTCATGCATGTTAAGGAATTTTCCTCATTTGTTTGCTCGTCTTCCGTGTGATGTGATAATCCTGTCCTTAGTGGCGTAGAGTCCATGTAATCTATGAATCTATGAATACCAACATATTATATATTTGTCTAATACAATTTAATTAAACTTCAATGTTTTCTAAAATGTTCAAATATCACCTTCGTCCCATTTCATCTATGAGCCATTTACAAGAACTAACAATACGATTTTTGTCAACATTAGTTAGTTCTCTTCGCCGATAATCTGAGAGCCTATACATTGTTTCACAGAATCAGCGCTCCCATAGCCACCGTGCAGTGCATCCTAAGACAGTACGAAGAGAACAATTTTTTAAAAAGGTAGTAAATAATCTGAGAGAAAAATTTGGCCAGCCGCTATTCTGACAGCCTTTTGTATTTCTTTTTACACAAGATCTCCTTCGTGCAAGACTTCTTGAGTTTTTTTCCTTATGGTCTTTCGGTGACGAGAGGTTAATAGTTTAGACCGTGTTACTCAGGGTTGCCAGATTTTGCTCTTTCGGAGCCAAAAACCATTGTTTTAAAAGCCCTTGGCTTCCAAATAACTAAATGGCTCCTTGGTTCTTTGCTAGTTCAAACGGAGTTAGGTCAAAACTGATTGATTTCTTTTACAAAAAGGTACTTGTCAAAGTGTTTGATATTTCAAGTGATCGAGATTCTGTCATAATTTCCTGATGAACATGAATGAAAGAACGACCCCAAAACTATTCCATTTAACAGTCATTTCTTATGTTGCTCAAAAAAAAAAAAAGTGTGCTAAAAGGCTTATGATAACTATCATACCTACATAATATATACAATATATAGGCAGTCCGAAGTAAATTTTCTTGTGACTATGTCAAATCTAGACTCCAATCAGTCGTTTCCACACATGTTTTTGAGGAGTGGAGGTTGGGATGGGAAACACTATTTCGCATATGATTCAGCTCCAACTCGGAAAAAAAAGGTCTAGTAATTCCGGTCGGTACCATGAACATTCGGACATTGTAGAGATCGTGATAAATCCGGCTATAATTTGCTCTATTTAATGGGGATCAATTCTTAATCGCCAGCTTTCTCACAGTTTTCTTTTAGATGGAGCAAGATAGAGGATTGGTGTTTGTTGGTTTTTTGTTTGTAGATTAAAAGTGTCTCCCCGTAGTGTGTTTGATTGATATCATGACCGTTGCTTAATGTTGTTGTCATCGCAGATTAACGATAATTTCATTGGGATTATTTTACATTGGCAGTTTACAGTATTATGTATAATGTGAAAATGCTGGTGTTGACAGAAACATAGCAGCATTAAAAAAAAACCAAATCATCATTGTGTAGTTGGGAATTGGATCCGGCAGATAAGGCCAACTGTCCAACTGGAATAGGGTTACTATTTTTGTTGCACACCAAATGAGTGTATGTCTCCATCGATATTGCTAAAATTTGCTGTGTGAGTCGCAAATCCGGGACGGATAACTCTTTATTTTTTTAAAATTTTTCCTGTTCCCGGATGTATCGAAAATTGATTATCTCACATCCGAATGACTTTTTCCATTTGTTGGAATTGGCGTCAGTGCGTTTGATATGTGTAGTCAAGTTGACCGAGCTCCTCAAATTTGACATTTTAAAAGAGGGCTAGCGTCAAAAAAAAATCCATTCGCGTTTGGGGTTTTCTCAGCTTAATCTTATAAATGTAAAAATACACTTAGCCTACAACGATGCGTTTGAACATTATTTTGACTAAATGAGGAAAAAGTGTAAACGTGTGTATAAGTGGTTTGGTCGTTTGCTTCCCGCAAATTTGCAGGTGCTCAGAGAAGTAATCTATAATGGGCTTGCTGTGAACCTTCCTTTGGTCACGAGATTTGGAATAATCCTCCCTGTTGATTGTCTACACCCTGAAAGCACTGTGTCTATGGGGAGACAGTATGGAGAGCTTTGTTCTGACAGAATAGTAGATATTGAATCGCTTTAGTAGGGCAGTCTTTAATTCCGGAAATCCCCAAGAACGGCACTTTACATTGTACTGTATTAATTTGTATCTAGAACCTCTGGATTCTACCACAGTAAGCCTGGATTGCGATAAAGGGAAAGATCAGAATCAGCGAGAGGCGAGGTCAGGGGGGAGGAAATGCTTCCCAAATATTACTCTGCAAGGATTCTTACAAGGGTGCTTTCTCTTCCTTAAACTTTAATACCAATCCAACTGCATCTTGCCAAAGGAACATAAAACATATATATTATTATCCTGTGGTGACAACTTGTTATAGGATTGCCTTCTTCATCTCAAAAGATCAAGGTCCCACTAAATGTTGTTTTCCCCGTCACTGTTCTACGAAGTCTGTTGCTTAAAACGTCTTACCTAGCGGAAGAGTGTCATCGAGAGATCCATATTTCTTGTTGCTCCGCAGTAAGTCTAGGACAGAGATGAACATTTGACGTATGAAAGAGTCCCCTATGAAGAAGATGGTCAGGCCGCGGAGGACTTCGCATGTATCCTGTTCGCCGGCAAAATCGATCATCTGTGGACAAGATGGACTCATGTGTTATCGTTAATCCGTTAAATATTATTATAGAGGATCTGTAATGAGTGTTTGTTTGATATCAGATTTATGAAATGAGTTAGGCTATGCATTTATCGTATTCCCTCGCCAAAGGCTCGCGAATACGATAAATGTATAACTCATTTCATAAATCTGATATACAACAAACACGAGTTTCAGATCCTTTTTAGCATATAAACTCTAATTTAAAATTGAACTTTTAATCGTGAAAAGGACCCTGGAATGGCCTTCGCCCTGTTTGAGACACATCAATAACAAACAACTGAACTGAATGAATCACACAGTCACGCGACACAAAGTTGATCCAAACAGCTGAGAATCATCGGTGAAACTTTAGACCTCAGAAACGTTGTAACTTTTCAAGTACTTTAGATTCATATATTCAACTGAACTGAAACGTGAAGAAAAAGACAGACTGAAAGAATAATAAAAGAGAAAAACATCTAGACGGAGGGAAACCCATCGGCAGTTAAAATAGTTATAAAACAAACGACGTCACATACAGTATTCTTACGCACAGAGGTTTCCGAAGCTTCCGAATGAACGAATTCGTAAGCGGATCAAATGTCAAATTTATGTAACGTGTGACAAAACAAAAACAAAAAAATGACACACTTTTATGTCAAAGGAAATAGGCACTGTTTATATGATAAAATGGCTTGATCACCTTGCCTAGACAAGGACTGGATTGACCGCTGGCACATTTATTTTGAAACTGCAAATACGATATGCGTTAGTGAAGTCGATAGAATAGCCAGCGTGTATTATTTTCATGGTGTCATTATATAAAGTATAGAAGTTGCAATATGACAATGAGAAAGAACAATGAAGAAGACATACCTCATTGTTTGTTCTATGGAGCTTCTGACCAGCCATTATGACTCGTTCCTGACTGAAGTCTTACAGTCCGACAGTGATTGGTCAGTTATCAAATTTCTAAAATTTCCTGACTGAATAGACAAAACTCGTAGATGTATTGCCGAGGATAAACGCAGATTGTGCATGTACCTGGCACGTAGGATCTGAGGGAACCCATGTGGAGAGTTCTGCGTTGATTTGCTGCCTCATATCATAACATTGGGGACACCTACATTCCTCCTCTGTCTTTGACACACACTGGTTGTTGTAGCAACATGGTTCACTGCCCAGCGGGTTGCATACTGCTCTTAACCACCGCGAGCGCAGAAAATTCACATTACCTGCAAGCAAGAACAGTGTCCATCTTAAGGTTGCAGGAACCTAATTGTTAACAAAAAAATAGTGGACTATCCGAGTCCAAAGTAGCAGAGTATAGAAATAATCGTTTAACATGAAACCACACCGCAGAAGTATTAAAATTCAGGCTTGACTTTGTACAAAAGTAATTGTTGCAGGCAGTGTTTCCCAATGGCGTCAACGGATTTCATTTGCGCGGGCCTGTGATCTGCAGAAGAAGGCCAAAGTTTTAACTCCTATTCATCTAAATAAAAATTGTGAAAAAGTTAAAAGAAAGATTCCCCCCCCCCCCNCCCCCCCCCCCAATACACACCCTTTAAACAGTATAATTTGAGCACGGTAGTGGCATCAGACCTGCAGATAGCCTTGGCCATCTCGGAACGTTCCTGTGGTTCGAGGAGAAATTTTTATTAAATGGTTTAAAGAGGCTTTTACATTTTGAATCCTGCAACCTCAATCAATCTGGTAAAGTGGGATGGAGGTAGGAGGGAGAGGGAATGAATGGTGGAGAGGGAAGAGGCCTAACTAGGTGCTTCTGTTGGGTGAAAGGCTAAAGCGCACTGCTTTGTTACGGACATCGGTAGAGCAAAGGAAGGGCATCTCACCCAGGAGTAACAATGTCATCTTCATCATCATTATCATCATCATCATCATGTTCATTATCAGCAGCATCATCATCATTATTTGCAAAACATTTATCCGCACTGGATATTGATAAATAAATAAAGAAAACTATTACAATTTTAACATCATCATCATTTGAAACTAGGATTTAAAAAACAAAACAAATAAACAAAAATAACAAAGTTTCGTCCAGGTCAGCGAAGTTAAGGATTAAGAAATAGCACCTTTGAACCTCAGATAACTCTGATCACATTCCATCATCATCATCATCATCATCATCATTTGGAACACAGATTTTAATAAAAATTAAAAGTTCTGCCCAACCAGCGAAGAATTAAGAAATATACGTACTTTAATATCTAAAGTTTAAAATACACGGATATAATGATATAAAATCATCATCATTATCATTATCATTTGGAACACAGTAAAAACATTAAAAAGTTTTGTCCAAACCAGCCAAGGATTAAGAAATACACTTTAATACTTAAAACACAA
Source organism: Ellobium chinense (assembly GCA_033807755.1). Taxonomy (NCBI): domain Eukaryota; kingdom Metazoa; phylum Mollusca; class Gastropoda; order Ellobiida; family Ellobiidae; genus Ellobium; species Ellobium chinense. The sequence goes on along the minus strand of JAWQUT010000039.1, from coordinate 323,319 downwards.
AATGGACTTTTATAGTGATATGAAATCATTATAAATTTTCGAATCTAAAAAGTGATTCTTCTTCAGGTGAAATATAATATCAAATAAATTATCATTATGATCCTCATTTTCACCTTGATCATCATCCTCACCATTAATATCATCATCGTCTCTCCATGAACCTGTGGCAGATACTGTTGCCCAATTAAAAGCGTAATGTTTCTATGTCGTTTACGTTGTCGTCGTCATCACCACTATCGATCAAAATTCAAAAACTAGACCTGAATCTCTAGTCGAGAGACCAAGATATCAGGTGCGACACACAAGTGCAGAGACCGTTGGTTACCGCTATAGTGCTCTAAAATGATGATTCTTTCCGAGAATCAGTACAGCAGAACTCATTCAAAAACAGTCTCGGTTATAGGGGGGGCGGAATCCTACGGTGGGATTATAAATCCCCATTCCTCCCCCCCCNCCCCCCCCCCCCACCCCCCAAAAATTGTTTTAAAAATTATAGTTTGAATAGCCTTAGGCTACTATAACGTGACTGGAATAACATAAAAACTGGCCGTTACGGCGCAACTGACTCACCTATAGGACGACCTATGGCATGACAAGTATGATTTGTGAGGTGATAACTAATGCGTCCATAAATCTAAGCTGAAAAAATATCGTCTGTTTGTGGTTTGCGCTTTGACCTCGAAGCAAGCATGACTGGTAAACAAGATCTTGGATTCGGATTTGTTTCCTTCAGGCAGGCCCTGCTCGGTGTTTTTACTTCGATTTCCGTATGTTATTTTAGCGGTAACTGCATGTCCTGTTAGTTACACACAACCCTTTAGCGCCATGGCTGTTTTATGTTGCTTTTTACTTTTAACGGTAACTCGACAGCCCTAAAACATGGTCTCTGCACATTTTAGGAGTGTGACCCTGCAACAGTGACGCCCGTTGCAGTTTTGAAGCCGATAGGACGGTCACACTCTGGCTTTTAGAGTAGGAAAGCCGGCGTCTAGTCTTCTCGGATAAGGACGAAAAACTAGGAGGTCCCGTGTGCACGTTGCGCACGTTAAAATCCCTTGGCAGTTTTAAAATCGTAAAAGAGTAGGTCTAGCGGTTGCTGTCCGGGCAAAATTGATAGGAAAATTCTACTAAAAAACTTTAACAGTAACCATGAGGGCGTAATATAGCCGTAATCGTGCTGACACGCCGTAAAACACAAACTCACTCACTCGACAGCGAAATACAGTGAAATAGCAACAAGCATATATACATATTCAACTGAAGACTAATGGATGAAACTACAGCACAAGAATTGAAGCTGCACTGCATCTTGGTCTTTTCTTTATTGAAATAAACACGCAAAATGTGAGGCTCTAAACTTTCTATCTAGACTATCCCAAGTGTCTTCGGCGGAATGTCATTCGTCAGCTAGTGTCGGGCGCTAGTCTAAACGGGCGAGGTAGATGGTTAGACCACAACAACTAAGCGAGTGTCATCTGTGTGCTTACCATTTTCTTCAGCAGAAAAAAAAAAAACACCAACGTAACACAGAAGGCTTGCATAATCTAAATAAGGTTACTTCCTGTGCCTAAATCCCCCAGTTCGGAAACAACGGCACCCGGATACAATAGTCAAATTTGATAAGTCCCGACCACCCCGTTTTAACCGAGTTTTACTGTATGGCAGCCGCATGATCATTATCATGCCTATCGTCGTCCAATAAAAGTGGTAATGGTAATTGTGAGTTTCCCATGCTTATGGTGACCGTCCTGTTTATGAAAATGCGGTATCATAGAAGTCGATCCAATTTGTTTGTTTTGTTTTTTAAATCCTAGTTTCAAATGATGATGATGGTGATAATGATGATGACATAGTCTAGTTACTGCTGGACGAGATACCCTTCCTTTATTTTACCCATGTACCTAGCAGTGCAGTGCACTGTCGGCTTTTCACACAACAGAAGCACATAGTTAGGCCTCTCCCCTCTCAACCATTCTTCCAGCCAAAATGTCTTATCTCTCTATAGAAACGAGTAATGTTTTCCTAATAAAAATTGAAGTGTGTTGTGTCTTACATTTTCCTATTTAGTATGAACAGTCTGTGACAAGATAGATCACTCCCACTCCCACCTACGGTGATTGGAAGGATGGTGAAAGCTTATGTCTCATATACATAACACAGGCAAATTATCCTGGTTTGGCCTGCCCCCGTTGTAAAGGAATAGTTTCGTAAACAAAATTATTATTATTAATATTATTATTATTATTATTATCAACTGTTCATTTGCAATGCTCTTTGGATACTATCTTTAAAATGGCATACACATAAATACAGATGAAAGAAAAGCACAACACAGAAATACACGAAGATCAATATCTTTTTCTTGTTTCTGCACTATAGAGGTTCAATGTGCATTCAATATGCAACTTTTTTTTTTTGCACCACAAAACATCAGCACATTATCACTATTGACGTTTTTTTAAAAAATATTCAGTCTCATATCCTGTGTCTTTGAATCTCCAGAATATCCTCTCTCATATCTAGTCTATCTTCTCAAAGTCTGAAGATATGAAGATGCCAATAGCACCTGGCATAAAAATATGCAATTTTAAATAGTCACTTAAACTCAGAAAACTGGCTGTGGGGAGGGGAGAAAGGGGTTGGATTTAAATTTCAAAGGCTTAGATAGGCGCAAATACATTTGTAGACTCAGAATATGTGAGGTTTAGCCACTCATTCTTGGTTGTTGCTAGATGGGTAAGGTTACCCTGTTGACTGAGTGAAAAGGCCTAAAAGGTAGCCTCTTCATTGCTAAAGTTCTCAAAATCTAATTGGTTTAGGGACATTTTTCTTTGTGTCAAAATATGGAGAAAGATCTAAACGACATGTTTAGAAAGTATTTTGGCATGGGACCCCTGGATAAATTAATGAGATGTGTAAAACCTTATCTAGCCAACAGTGAAAAAAAAACAACGCACTGGCATCTTCGTACCTGAAATGGGCGCTGGAACGTCACACAGCACCGTGTTTTATTGTCAAAGATGTCCCGCCCTGTTCGCAGGCGTTATATTATTCTGTCATTTATATTAGAGACCGTCTTTCAGTATTCATGGTCATGGAAGAAAAAGTACGTATGTTCTTGAATAAACTGAATACGATACGATAGTTGTCACTGGAGGTTTCAGTTTCTGGCGATGTGTTTCGAAGCGTTTCTATAACGGGTGTGGTGTATGGTGGGAAGAAAAGGTACAGTAAATCCGTCCTCATTGGAATATAAAAATATAAGTACCATGATAAAAATGGAAGAGCGATGAAAAGAAGACTGATGAGAGATGATTGAAAAAGATGAAGGAATTAATGAAAGGGAGGTGAAAGTAAGAAAGAAAGAAAGAAAGAAAGAAAGAAAGAAACTAAGAAAGAAAGAAAGAAAGAAAGAAAGAAAGAAACAAAGAAAGAATGAATGAATGAGCTTGCATTCGTTCACCATCAACTACTGAGACTGACCTGAAGCAAGTGTTCATATACATCGTATTTCAGCCAACACCTACAGGGCCATATAGGGCATAACTGTGCACATGTATTATGGTGGAGGCGATAAACAGTACAGTATAAAGTACCAAACACACGCTTGTACAATTTGCTGTTGTGTGTAAAGACCTAGATAAACAGGTCCGCCAACAGCTGACATTGCAGAGATCGGTGAGAGGATCTCTGGTAATCATGACCTCATGGAGGCCCAATACACAGTGACTTCAAAAATAGTTGAAGTCTACTCGAACGGCACATTTTGTCTTTCTTTCATAAATTGTTATCGGTTATTGAAATCATTTTACATACAAGCAATCTAGTTTCATTTATTCATTTATCTGTGAATTAATTTTATTTATTTATATCAATTTCCTATTACATGTCCCATAAACGAGATCATCTTATCTTATATTATAAAAAAAAGACTCGTTTCGCCCCTGAAATGTTTACGTCCGATCGCCGAAATTGAAACCGTGCAGTTGTATCAGATGCTGGGTCGAGAATAAATACGTAGTAGACTCAATCGACAGAGTGAACATAATCATCGTAACAAAAAGGGGGAGACTCAATAATAATGACTTTGGCCGTGTGAACCACCGGTGCAAATACTGGTGCATTCCGATAGAAAGATGCAAGTCCTAGACTTAGCTGTACCAACAGCCAAGAAACACTTCCTCCCATGCACATCGTGGGGGGTAATTTCTCCAATAATTTCATCATGTATAAGTAACAAACCGACCATAACTGGTCCTTTTTCTTTAAAATTGGTGGTCAGCGATGTTCTTGATTGTCTCCGAAATGCGTAGAAAATCGATTTTCCCATATCCAAATGACATGTTCCATTTTTTTTTACATGGGGGTTTATGCTCATGACGTCACTACTGTTGTGGTGTCTGCAGCCTAACTGGTGTTTTGAGACCAAATTCCTCAAATATGGCGGGTTTTTAGAGAGGCTGGCGTTGAGAAAAATCGTTAATTTTTAGCGGTTTTTTTTTGTTTTGCTTTTCAGCTTAACCGATATGTTTACAAACAATGACGCGAGTGAGCACAATAATTACAAAGAGAGGAGCGGTGTTAATGTTGTAGATGTTGTTTGGTCGCTTGCATCGCACGATAACGCTGCAAATTTGCGGGTGCTTTGACTAGTTGTTTTATAAAATTTGTAAGGCCAAGAGATAGGATGGGCCTCTGACTGTGTTTGTCCAACAAACAAAGGCGAATATAAATCTAAAAACAAAATAAAACAAAAAACGAACAGTCCGTGAAATCACGATAATAACGTCAAAGACCTACCGCACTTATTGTCCGACCTTTGTAAAGATGGTGGCAGGCGATGATATTCTCGCGTCTTGTTGAGAAACCGCTGTACCTCATCCAGCTCCTTCTTTGTGTGTGCCTTCTTCACCCAGTGTCCCACGACCATTCTGTCTATAACTTTCGGACACTTCAAATGTAAGGTTGGAGGATTGTACGTGAAAGCAGCCATTGGCTGTACCGTAACATTTTGTACAATAATAGGCTGCATCATAAGGGGTTCTGGCCCGATGTTCCATTTCCATTCGCGTTGTTGTGATAGGAGGGCAATGGCCGTTATCACCATAAAAAGCACAATGAGGAAAAATCTGGACTTGTTGCTGCGTAGCGCAGCGATGGGGCATAATAAATGTTTCCATGGTTCCGAGTTCATTCCTGGTGTGACAAGATAAGATAAGATAAGATAAGATAAGATAAGATAAGATAAGATAAGATAAGATAGAACTTCATTGTCCACATAAAGCACATCTGTTTCGTTTCTAACAAAATACAGAATGCAGTACAAAAACACTTAACACTTTGATGTAAAAACTGCTCTACACACATTAACACGCACTCTACACATTGATAAGCCAACATATCACACGCCTTACCCAAGACCCCGAAAACTTCATTCCTCCTCTTACACTATACCCGTACCCCCCCCCCCCCCCCCCCCCCCCCCCCCCCCC
>JAWQUT010000039.1:305732-317749 GCA_033807755.1 Ellobium chinense | reverse complement strand
ACACCCACACACACACACACACACACACACACACACACACACACACACACACACACACACATACACACATGCGTGCGCGTGATTACTATAAAGCATACAATCCAGCTACTGGTTCCCGAGTCCCAGATGCTTATGTTGTCAGCTGCCAACTTGTTCAATGGGCTATACACGGGCCTTCAGCTTAAATTTTAATTTCAGACAGGGGCGTAACGAGGGTGAGCTTATAAAGGAACAAAATAGTTCTATCTGCATTATAACCGCACTTGTGACAAAGAAAGGGTATCTCTGGACTGGTGGATGAGATATGGCGATAATAAAGGAAGGATCATTGTCACGCTCATTCAACATTCACCTAAATCTTGGGTTTTGGTGATTTTTTTTATGCTTTGGTTTGTTTCTTATGCTGTCACTCTGATCTTCCATTCATCTTTTTAACTATTAACAAGAAAGAAAGTTTTGTTTTGCTGTTGTATTCCCAATTTTGCCAAGCTAATCCATATCTACCTCTTTATTTTGCCTTGGGAAACGAGTTCACAGTGCTAGATTTCTCGAAATCTCAAAAAATGACATCGCCAGTTGTGGAATGAGCAGACATAATAACACTTGATGAGGCATTTATGTGGGATTAGAATGGGAAGAGAGCGTGCGATTGGTCTTGACAATATACAACGCGAAGCACTAACACATCACTATCATTTCAGTGAAAAGGCACAAGTCTGTCCCTTAACACATTCATTACTGCACACTCACCCTATAGTCTATATATATGTACCACTTAAACGAGTTGGTTAACCAGTTGTGTAGTTCCAGGTGGGGCGTTGGTGAGGGGATTTGTTATTGAATGAGTGATATAGAAATACAACCTATATATAGATACAGTATACAGATTTAGGTAATATGGTCTAGTCTATTTAGGTGGCATACTACCTCTATAAAGCTTGCCTTCAAGTAAACACGTTGTTTATTTCCTTTCCAAATCGGTAAATTTTGTTCCGAAAAAAAATATTCTTAGAATTTATTTACTCTCATTGAGCACCCTCACTCCTGTAACGGGTTAATTCACTAATGTAACATTTCACGCCTGTAACAGAGCAAGTAATATTAAATCCTGTTTTTGTTACCACAGTTTTGTTGTTTTTCATATAAAAATGATTTATACGTGTTTTACTGTAATAAACTTGTGTAGAAATAGGGATAAAATGCTCTAAGTAAAAAGTTATTAGTAGTGAGAAATGTCAGGTCAGGACGTTTTTTTTTTTGTATGCATATTACTTAAATTCCCCTCTAATTTCCGCAGACACTGTAAAAATCAACCATCGATATACAGAGCACAACACCTTTGTACTAACAATGATTTTGATGTTTACTTTGTGGGGTCTATTTATAACAGCATAACAGTGGTGAGTTTTCAGTGCAGGTGAGGAAATATCAGTTGACTCTGGACCAATAATTGAAAATAACAAAGGTCCAATATGCTCTGTCAGGACAGTTAAGATGTCGGTCTACCTATGCAAAGAAAAAAAAACCAGTTGTGCAATGAAAATTTTAAAAGTTTCTGCCACCCAGCTTGCTCGAAAGTTGGAAAGCTTTCATATGAAGGAATGAAGCCATAGTTTTTTTTTACTACATTGCATTATATTTTTAAACTAATTTTTCTATCATTTCCATATGAAGACGCCAATGAACAGTGTGTTATTGTAAAGTTATATGCATTGAACAATGTTTTCTTGATCGACAGTAAGAGGTAATTTAGCCCCTGGGACGTGATTTTCTGTCAGCGTTTATTATAGTACAAGGCATCCTCACATTTAGCGTTATCCACTCTCAGTGCAAGGCCTTCGGTTGACTAAATTGGAACGGATCTATTGCTACTGCTAGAAATAACGATAATATTATAATAATACTGATGATGATGACAATAACCATAAATAAACAGGTAAATAACAAAATAAATAAATAAATACCAGTAAGTCATCATTTAACATAATCAACACAGCTACAACCTACCTCAGTTTGATAACTGAAAATAATCTTTCTTTTTACAACGTTGATGTGTCCGAAATATCCTCCGCTGAATTTTTGGAAGTAAATTTAATCCAAAATACAAGTGTAGCTCAGGCTCATTGAGGTCCACATTTAATGCAACACGATGTCTCTTGATGATTTCTGAGGACCAGAAATGCGTATGTGGCCAAGCGTGTCAAAGTCATAAGGAGTTAGTGCTAGATCAGTCTACATTTTCTTCCAGCGCATATGAAACTCTTTAGAAGATCTATTAAAATTTAATGTAAGCCTATCACGCTTTGCCGTTGACAGGGGTGAAGAAATTATAATTGTGTGTGTGTGTGGATNGGGGGGGGGGGGGGGTGGTTAAAGAGGAAATGGGATATTCTTCACCATTGTCCTTCACTAAAATTCCAAACCATGTAGGAGAGATGGCTCCTTCTATTCCTCCCCTCAGCCCCACAATCTTACCCCCCCCCCCCCCCCNCCCCCCCACTCTCTCTTCACCCGCATTCTGCTTTTTTGTGGCATACATTGCTTACAATATGTCAACGGAAAGAGATGGAGACGATCTTTTGATACAGGGAGGTGAATGAAAGCCTGCACTCATTATAAACAAGCGATAGGTAGAGGGCGCCTGGTATGGGATTGGTCTAGCAGAAAACTGAATTTGGATAAGGATGATGTTGGTCCCTTGCAACACCCACCCCTCCTCCCCGCCATCCCGCCACTTTCTAAAAATTTGAATGAGGCTTTGCAGTGTCCTGAAACTGAATTTGAGAAGTAACAGATCATCAACGTATAGATTTTTCGATAACACTGTTCTCCACTAGAATTACCCTCTTATACTATTGTCGTAATATCCAGTGAGCATTAATTAATTAATTAATATCATCGTTGTACTTGTCCCCAAGTTAAGATCTCATAATATCACAATATTTATCCTGGTCTCGGTTGCATATAAATAAACTCTTATTTTTTCTCACATCAGAAACGCGAAGTGTTTTGCCAGTAAAGATTAGTAAAAGATCGAAGTGTTTTGCCTGTAAAGATTAGTAAAAGATCGAAGTGTTTTGCCAGTAAAGATTAGTAAAAGATCGAAGTGTTTTGCCTGTAAAGATTAGTAAAAGATCGAAGTGTTTTGCCTGTTAGGATTAGTAAAAGATAATGTATCACTCTGAAGCAAACGTGACAGTGTTCTTTGTGTTGCTTTGGTGTTCCACGATATAAAGTCCTGATTATTTGGCTCTCCTGTTTTATGACGTTCTTCTGCGCACTGAAATGGAGCCCGTTTTCCGCAGGAACTATTGTCGTAATGTTTTATGAGCAGCGGCGCTGCGAGGGTGGTTTTTTGGTAATCTAGCACTTATATCCAACCTGCTGATTGTCTTAAACCACTCTTGTTTATACGCAGTATGAGAGAGAGAGAGAGAGAGAGAGAGAGAGAGAGAGAGAGAGAGAGACAGACAGACAGACAGACAAACAGACAGACAGACAGACAGACAGACAGAGACGGAGACAGAGACAGAGAGGGAGAAAAGATAGAGGAGAGAGAGAAGAGAAAGAGAGAGAGAGAAAGAGAGAGGGAGACAGAGAAAGAGAGACAGACAGACAGACAGACAGATAGACAGACAGACAGACAGACAGACAGACAGAGACGGAGACAGAGAGGGAGAAGAGATAAAGGAGAGAGAGATGAGAAAGAGAGAGAGAGAAAGAGTGAGGGAGACAGAGAAAGAGAGAGAGAGAGAGAGAGAGAGCTTAGGGGTTATATTTCATCTCCCCTTTTCCTTCTTTTGGCATGCCCTGTTTCCAGTAATAAGGGCTCCAGGGGGGAAATTTTGATACCATGGGAATCTGTGTCCATTTTACTTTATTTTACCAGGCACTGTTTAGCCCTGGGCTGGAACTGCCAGGTCAAGGGTGTGCTCAGGCGGAAGAGGAGGGGTTTGGCGTTGACCAGTGAAAAATGCAGGCTCTGTTTACAAATAGCAACCGAGCTCAAAATTTCAACGGGCTTGCTAGGGTTGGGTAAGTCTTAAAAATTGGGCCACATAATGAGCTTCAGTCTGGTAGGGGTCTGGGTGAAAGCTAAATCTTTGGGTTCAGAGGGCAGCTCAAAATGTTAATATAGCCCATAGAAGGAAAAAGGGTCCAATCCTATTACAGGTCTGTAACCTAGAGAAACAATTGAGGCTTACCTATAAGGAAATGATTGTTTCCGATTTTACTGAGTCTGTCGACACATGGTCGGCACCAGTCATACTTTAAATAGCGAGAAGTCATAGTTTGTCTGTACCATATTAAGGTTTGGAATTGTTTGCTTAATATATATATATCTATAATGCAGTGTCCTCAGGGGGATTGATTAGTGTTGGTTTGTTAACTTACATCTGTTATTGTCATTGTTATTTGTTTAAATATGCTCTTGTCTTTTTGGTTATTATTTTGTAATAATTTTTGGATGCTCATATGTCATGTTGTCATGAGCTATTAAACTTTGTTGACTCTTGGGAGTTTTGGGAGAGCAGCTTACCACTGCGTACCTGTCGACAGACTCAATGAAATCAAAAACAATCATCACCTTACAGGTAAGCTTCGATGGTTTCTGTAATTTTATCTCATCTCCCGCCAGGCACTCGCAGGTAATATGAGACTTTAGAGCAACAACTATGACTTGAGCAAGCAGTTTGATAAAAAAGGTATTATTATGCAAATAATACTTTTATATGTAGTCATATGTACTGAATATCATAAGTCACACACAGTGCAATACTTGATAACATGGTACACTAAGTAATATGGTAATATTTTGTGCCATGGTTCCCAAATCACCACAAATCAATTGTTGATATGCTATTTACAAATTTCAGATCTACAGCTTTTTCATTCCACTTCTTAAAGTAGCTATCAAATATAGTCTACTTTGGCCAAAGTTTGCCCTCACTTCTTTCTTGATAAATGTATAACTCATTTCATATATCCGATATCAAAGAAACACCCATTACAGCTCCTCTATTTATAGAATCTACGCCTAGAGGTTTCCAAGGCTTGCAATGAAATGAATTCGTACGCAAGTCAAAGATCAAATTTATGTAACGTGTGGCAAATAAAATAGTTTAACACACTTTTATGTCACCATAAATAGGCCCTATTTATATGATAAATTTAATAGTCTTTCGCGGCACTTTGGGCGCGCCTTTGATTGACTGCACTTTTGGTTTTTCGTGTGTGTCCGACCTTTTTCTTTGGTCGTTCAGTTGGGCGTTCCGAGGAGGAGGTGGAGGAGGGAGATGATGAGGAGGAGAAGAAGAAGGAAAAAGGATGAAGACGATGTGGAGGATGAAAATGAAAAAGATCGTTTCTTCTTTTTCTGTTGCTGGGTCATAGCATGCATTAAATTTTACATCACCTCAGTATTTGGTTGCAAAGCTCGCTCCATGGAAATTGACATTCCTTGTGTCTTTGAATGGTCTATTATCTGTTTCTTAGACTCACTTTCGTCTCCATCTCCGACATGGATGGACACATTATCCTCATTGCGTGAGCGAGGGCATGGTTTTGCAACGATTCATTGTAATAAATAAGCCAGAGACTAGGTTGCAGATATCAATGTAATATCAGCCAGAGGCCTTGCTGATATTATGAACAGTGACCAGACAGCGTCTATGTGCTAAGACAAGAAGTCTGCGTTCGTCAGTCAAAATCAGGACTGAAGATGCGAATTCAGTAACTCGCACTGTATATTCAGTATAGTGTCAAAAATACCAATATCTGCAAGTAACTATACACTGTACATGAGGATATTGAATAACATCACTGAAATACAAACACAACCACAATGCAAGAAATATATATTAATCCAGAGAAACGTTCCTTTCTTAGAAGAGAAACGCGGGCAATCCAAAGACACGTGTGCATTGGTCAACCGTTCAGTGTGAATACCTGGTGCCGACCACGTGTGTATCTCATCTTACTAGGGAGTGCCCGGCAGCAGATGAAATAAAACGGTCATTTCGCGTTACGAACATGTACTATTTAAGTGAAATTGTAAAATGTCACAATAAAAGTAACATTAAACACTGATGACAGTCATCAAACACACTATGACGAAACACTTTTCATTAAAAAAAAAAAATGAAGTTTTAAAATCTCCTTCCTCTTGCCCCATCTCAAAGAAGCAGTGAGAAAGTTAGTGGTCTTAGACTTAAACGCAATAAATCAAGTTATTAGATTCATCATAACTCTGAAGTGTCAAAATGTATGCAGTATCAGCTTGACAACCTGCCTCTTCTCCCAGACAAACAAAAAAAAAGCAAGAAAAACTCTGGAAAGCATTCACGGAAAAGGTTTTGTGCAAAATTGAGAGAGAGAGAGAGAGAGAGAGAGAGAGAGAGAGAGAGAGAGAGAGAGAGAAAGAGAGAAAAAAACGGCACTGTCAGCATAGACTGTAAACTGTTATATTCTTTTCTCAGATTATTGGTCACTTTTTTAAAAGCCATTTTTTTCTAGACATTGTCTAGGAAGTAATACATCGTACCTGTAAGCGGGCTGAATCTGCGAGACTGTCTTAGTGCCCAGGTCTCAAATATGATTTTTTTTTTTCCAAATCCAAACTCATTTTAACTAAGAAGATAATTTTGGACTTCAGAATAACATTATTAGAGAAGGTTGGAGATTTCTCGCCTCTCATTCTAAACTTGACTCCATTTGCACAGTAACATACACGCAAAATAGATCCTCTTTGACGACATTAATGTCAGATGTATGACTCTAGTGTGGCCCAGCCCTTGTACTATAAAGCTCTTAAGTCAAAGAGTCATAAACTTTCTAGACGGGTGTAGCTTTCACTGAAGAGCTCTTTTGACTCGCTCTCCGACTGAAAGAGTTTCCCATTCCTTCAGAATTGTTGTGAACGACCTCTATTCAAATAAATATTGTAAAGATAAAAACATCCGTAGCGTAGTCATTTTCGTGAGGGAGAATGTCTCGTGATACAGATGAAAGGGGCTGCACTAATTTCCTTTTTGCTCCGAAGATCAACCATATGAACAAAACGTAAGTGAAAGCGGACGATAAATGAATCCTAGACTGTATCATGCAGATCGTCAACTAATGGAAATAACGTGTAAATGTAAATGGCTGAATTGAATGAGTGCATCTAAAGAAGTCTGAATAATCCCATTCCAGTTTGCCTTTTTCACTAGTCTTATAATATCTGAGATCCCAGATTTGCAAGGTTAGTAAGTAATAAATTACAGAGAGAAGCTGAACATTCCTTTCATAGAGGGAGAGAACCAGAACTTTGTGGCCCTATGCATAATCCTTAGGTTAGTGAAAGCACTATGGTTACCACGGGAAACTCCCAAAACATTAGTAATGTTCACTGTACTTAACGCATTACGTTAAGTAACATAGACTATGGATTATGCATACGGCCACTGGAGTATGAAGATTACAACTGCAGGAAAGGTTTAACATTTCTCGACCTTAATAAAAAAACAGCGTTGTTTTTTTTTTCTTTGCTTTAATTGGGAGGGGATTCACTGATATTTTCACCTAAGCCTGGTTATTCGTGAGTTAATTGTTAGTAGGATTAGTGTGCATTGGTGCGTGTGAATTTGTGTGTGTGCGTGTGAATATGTATGTATGTATGTATGTATGTATGTATGTATGTATGTATGTATGTATGTATGTATGTATGTATGTATGTATGTCATTGTACCCTGTACAACTTTGGAAATAAAAAACTTTGATATGTATGTATGTATGTATGTATGTGTGTGTGTGTGCGCGCGCATGTATGTATGTATGTATGTATGTATGTATGTATGTATGTATGTATGTATGTATGTGCGTGTGTGTGTGTGTGTGTGCGCGCGCGCGCGCGCGCGTGCGTGCGTGCGAGTTATATATAGATATGGGTGAGAGAGAAAGAAAGAGAGAAAGAGAGAGAGACGGAAAGATGAGAGACATTGACATAATATCATAATGTTATGCTGGAGAGGTTGTCGCTGATTGAAAATCAAGAGGATTCACTTCACTGTCATTGTACACTGTCATATATCACTGCGATATCCACTGCCCTCTTTGATTCTGTATATTGGGCGTGCAGAATTGCGCTTCCAAGTGCTAAACATGACGTTTGTTTTTGTTTAAGTGGTGGCGTTAATAAATAGAGGATCTGTAATGAGTGTTTATTTGATATCAGATTTATGAAATGAGTCATGCAGTACATTTATCATATTCTGGAGCCTCTGGCGAGAGAAAACGATAAATGTGTAAAGAATTTCATAAATCTGATATCAAACAAATACGAGTTTCAGATCCTTTTTATCTTATATAACTCTAGTCGTGAAAAGGACCCTGAAGTGTCTCTCACCCTGTTTGAGACACATCAATCACACCATAACTGAATGAACCACACAGTTACACGGCACAAAGTAGATCCAAACAGCTGACAATCAACGATGAAACTTTAGACCACAGAATCACTGTCATATTTCAAGTACTTTAATTCAAATGTTTAACTGAACTGAAACTGAAACGTGAAGAGAACGATGGCAAACGATAAAAAGACAGACTGAAATATTATTTTTTTCACTCTAGAGGGAGGGAAACCCCACGGCAGTGAAAATAGTTACCAAAAAAATGATGCCACATTTTCATGACGTCACAAAAGAAATGACGTCACCTATTCACACGCCTTGAGGTTTCCAAGGCTTTCAATCAAAGTACTCGTAAGCAGGTCAAAGGCCAAATGTACGTAATGTGTGACATATCAAAAAATTATTACACACTTTTATGTCACCGGACATAGGCCCTGTTTATATGATAAAACATGATCTCAAGCCAGACTTCACACAAGTATCTAAGAGACATTGGTGCATTGATACCGAGGAGTAGACTATTTCATATTTTGTGTTTCAAGAAGAAGTTACATGGAACATAAGAGAAGGGCAGTCTTGCAGAGGCAGGGGCGTGACGACGGCGATTTTTGTTTCTTTGATAATCTAACAGTTACATCCAATCAGCTGACAGTCTGAGACCGCCAGATCGCACTTATTCGCATAAACAAAATAACAAAAATGTCAAGCTAATTATTGTCGTGACCGTATCCTTTTAATAAGTAAGCTGCATTTGTAAAACGAAGAGATAGAGCCTGACACCGGCGTATTCTGGCTTGCACGTGACAGTTACATTAACGTTCTTCAATCTTTACATATGATTAATAAAAAACTTACAACATTTTGCGGTCTGGTGTCTGTGTTCAAATTCCACAGTCATCCTACTCAGTCCTGCCTCACCTCCTCCCGACTAAACGCAGATAAGGTCACCCCTCTTATCCCCATCCCTTACCCCCTTCATCCCACCAGCCTGCGACTGGGTGGCGCGAAAGTGAGCCCTGATCCTAATATCCTACGTCTGTCCCCTTCAGCCCTTCCCCCATCAACAATCTCCGTACGGGTCGGCGCCAGATTATTATTGCTGCTGTAACGATGGTGATATACTTTTAAAATTATTCTTGTTTCATTTTTTTCCTTTCAGAGTTATTTGTTTTCTGGGGAAAGGGGGGGGGAAGTAAGGCTGGAGTTTACTGTTATAATGGATAATAAAAATTTGAATCTTTTGCCTTCGTTTGAGTACAGTGAGTGTTTGTCAGCACGATAGGCATTTGTTTGTTTAGACATCACTTTCTCCTGCTTTGTCACTATTTCTGTGTGTACCTCCTTCTGTCATATTTGTTTCAAAAGTTGTATCTGCTTGAAGCATGCAGTATTGTTCTTACACTTCAGTCTGAGAAAACTAAACCAAAAATAACTTCTTTGATCTGATTTTTCTAAGTGGGACTTTTACGTCCCATCCACTGGAAAACACTGTCGGGACTTATAAGTCCCACCCCCTACAAAGTACAGAAAATACAAAAAAATTACTAAATTACACATAGGGACTACTTATTACCATCTCCAGAGAGGCTACTATAGCATTTTCAGTCACTTGGGCAGAAAATTTCAATCCCTAGTAAATAAAGGGTTAAAGAAATATCAACGACGAAGCACTCATAGAGGTAAATGGAATAATCGAATTAAAAAAAAACAAAATTCTAGTGAAAACAAATCCCGTCATGGAAGATAATAAAAGAGTTTAATCAAATAATTCATAAAAATCTTATAATACAATACTATCTCCCTGTCTGTCTCTCTCTCTTTTTGTGTCTTTCACTCTGGGGCTTGTATTATAAGATTTTTATGAATTATTTGATTAAACTCTTTTATTGTCTTCCATGACGGGATTTGTTTTCACTTTTCACACACTTATCTCCACCCGTCCGCAGTCTCCACACTTTTGTTTTGCAAAACTCTGGACCGAAGCAAGGCAGGAGCTGCTAATGATTAAAGGGAAACAACTAATAAAATGACAATCGTGAACGAGTGCATTCATGATTTGCCTCCCATATATATCGCGACCTTAATTTTAACGATTATGTTCCTTCCACCATAAATTTTCCCACGGAGAGAAAGAGAGAAAGAGAAATCCTATGTAGAATAGTGTATATAAAGGTTAGGAAGGTGATGTATTGGTCGTCGATTTTGGGTTAACACAATTATAGTGGTGGTAGTTGTAGTGATGATAGTGGTGGTGGTAGTGGTGGGGTTGGTCGTGGTGGTGAAGGTGCTGCTGCTGATAACTGATGGCATTCAACAGAAACAATGAAATAAGAAAAAAAAAAACTTTATGCAAAACAGGAGGAGCTAAGGTCGAAGGGAAGTAACCAATGAAATAACCACATAGCTAGTGCATCCATGAGTTGTCTCCCATTTAATACGACTGTCATTTTTAACGATTATGTTCCTTTGACCACAAATTTTCCACCAATTCATCCCCCGCCCTTCTCTCTGTCTCCCTGTCTGTCTCTCTCTCTTTTTGTGTCTTTCACTCTCCTTCTCATTCTCTTGATTGTGTTTCTAAGATCACACGGGATTTCGTTTCATCCAAGTCATAGATAATGGGGTAGACCTCAACCACTAATATTGTGCAGGCGCATGAATGCGAGCTTACATGTGCATATGTGGGCGTCTGCACGTATGTGCGTGTTGACACGTGTGAGTATTTTACATGTGAGCGCGTGAATGTGTGTACTTTTCCGTATGTGCATGCATGTCTGTGTGTGAGTGCGTATACTCTTGCGTGCGCGTCCGTTTTCTGTTTAAGGATGGTGTTAATGATAAAGGTTATGATGATGACGATGTGCTGGTTGACGTAACAATAGGTGTTATGGTGGTAATGGTGATAGTGGTGGTGGTGGTGGTGGTGGTGATGGTAGTAGTGATCGTAGGTGGTGATGGTGATTGTGGTAATGGTGATACTGTTGCTGGTGCTGTCTCTGCTGCTGGTGCCATTGCTGATGTAGTGGTTGTGATACTTTCAGAGGGAACCAGTAACGACGATACATTGATGGTGTCAGTGAGGACAATCCGAAGAAATTCCACATAAGTTAGGATAGATGCAGCAAACAGTCGAAGGGAAACAACCAGTGAAATGACAATCGTGAATTAGTGCATCCGTGATTTGTCTCCCATTTATTACTATCGTCATTTTTTACGACGTTTTTTTTGACACCAATCTAGCAACACTTTATTCCTATTTTTCCTCTCTCTTTCTCTCATTCTTTTTCTCAGTCTCTTTTTCTATCTCTAGGAATGACCAACACATCATCATCATAACCATTATCATTAACATTATCCTAAATACAGTGAAACCTCGCTATACCGCGACCCGTTATACCGCCATTCCCGCATACCGCCAGCTTTTCGCCGTGGAACGGATCTGACACCTATATAAAGTCACTAAAAATCTCGTTATACCGCCATCCGCCAACAATTTAACTGTTACATTCATAATTTGAGTATAGTAAATATTGCTCGTTATACCGCCAACGTAAATTTAACCCCACTTTCCACTTCCCACCTCTACCTAAATCCAGCTAACAGACGGAACATCTCTTGGCGCCA